>VDFB02010411.1:41541-231384 GCA_007258455.2 Sequoia sempervirens
AATACACCTTCTCACTTTCTTTGGGCAGTTAAGTGCATGTAAGACATGTGTCATGTTGTGATTAGTCCAAGAAAGTGACTAGGTGACACATGGGAAAATATTCATACCCACATATGGCATTCGCTTGGTCATTAAAGGATTATCTTGTGGTGGGTTTTAATTGGTTGGTAGAATCTATAGAAGCCTAGGTTGCATCGAGCAGTTGGGAACTAGGGTTTAGGTTTACCACAAGCTAACTTACTTTTAGGGAAGGTTGTATAAATAATCTTAGGAGTTTGAAAGGAAAATATGCAAAGAAGAGTGAGGATCAAGGAAAGGGATACTCAATACTAATAGAAGAAGAAGTGGGATCAAGGTGAGGGAAAATATGATACCACTAAATAATATGGACAAAAGAATAAAGGAAAGGGATCAAGGATTAGGGATATAGAGTGCTAGATGCACTTTTTGGTCAAGGAAAATATTGAAGTCCAAAACTCTATGACTCAAGAGAAATGGATTAAGGATCATTAATGTGGTGTGCCAAATGCTAGAAGGAAAAAGAGTGAGGGGAATAGGGTGGAAGCCTTTCAAGGTTTAGAGATTGGTTTTGCCACATACATTTTACCTTTTGGATATGATGGTATGAGTAACCCTACAAGTATGGGTTCCACAAGGAGGAAGGGAGATGGGAAGCGAGTTGAGGGAAATGAGTAGGGAAAATACTAAAAGCCCAAGATTTTGAGATTTAAAGGAAAAGTAAAACCTCAAATTACGAATTAAGAATGGTGAATACTCAATGCTAAAGAAGAGGAAACATGAAAAATTGTAAGTGGAGAATAATTGTGATTCATTGATTAGACTTGTAGCTTATGAATTACATTATTATATGGAGACCTAAAATCATAAGGCCAAAGGCAAAGACAAAGTAGGGAGTGGAAGGGTAGGTAAAGCCATGATAAAGTACCTAGGTAATGAGAAGTAGCCAAAGGTCTCAAAAAGAAATGGAAATGTAAGGTTTCAAGGAATGAAGGGAAAAAATAGTGGCAAGAGGAAACCTATAAACCTAATAAAAGCTACAAATAGACACAATCACCCCTAACACTTGGAAATTTCTATAGTTTGAGATATTTAGGCATGTGACGAGTATACTAATTTAGACAAAACACTACAACAAGAACATTTTTTAATAAGGGGTCTATTGAATGAATTCTTAGATTGGTTATAGATGATGGCCAAAATGCAGTCCTATTAAGAAAGGAAGCACTCAACTTGGATAAATTTTCACTCATTAATATAGGCCCCAACATCACCTATAAAGGGGCAAGACAAAGATATCACAAAAAGCTATAGGGAAAAAATATAAATCTTTGATCAAATATCAATGATGGACTCTATAGACAACAAATCAAACTAATAAAGAATTAGAAGCACAATAGGGTCCTTTCATCAAAAATAATATGTAAGATAAAGGTTCAAAAGGACAAACATCAATAGAGGAGTTCTTTGATTTTATCTTAACAAGGCCTTTGATTGATCTATGGCAAAATGTCTATGCAAGGGAGTTCATTTCCTCTTCATGAAATCAACTAAACTAATCATTAAAAGTAGGAATTGCAATAGTCTTGGAGATAAATTTCACTTCATTGTGACAATTAACACATACTCAATGGTTCTTAACAAGGCTAATAATTGTTCCAATAGGCATGTCTAGAAAACCAAAAGCAATTGACATCTTTTCACTATGATGGCAGATAAATAATTTTTTCCACTCCTTTTCCACACCACTGAAAATACCCAATTGCCTTCATCTCCCAACCCAATTACTTTAACTTTGCATAGATTTACTGTGTCTGTGGATGTCATTTGTCTCCTACAAAAGAAGCACATGGCCTTCAATACATCCGAAGAGTTTTTCAATTCCTTATCTTTCATCAATCTCCTTACCATTTGCTCACACCACCTGCCCACTACTGCATAGATGCTTGAAAGAACACAAGTCACATTTTTTGAAGATCCCAATAAAAACTAACATTGCTGTAAATACTCCTAAGCCTGTATTCATATGTAATCTACAGGCAACAAGAAAATAGATCCACACGTCCACCACATATTTAGCTTACAAAATTGTTCTATCCTTTATGCTTTGATGGATGTCCATACCCTGTTCCGAAGCTCCCATTTTGGCACAGGCAAGGAGAATGCTGGCGAAGGTTGCAGAGTCTGGCTGTGCAACTGCCAATTGCATTTTCTTGAAAATTTCTGAAGCCTTTTCAACAAATCCCTTTTGTATATACCTTGCAATCATGTTTTTCCATGAGATCACATTTTTTTTGAGGCATTTTGTCATACAGTTGACGTGCCTTGTCTATGCTTCCACATTTTGCATACATGTCTACCAAGGCGGTTGCAGCTACAACGTCTGACAAAAAATTGCTTTCCTTTATCTTGTGATGGATGTCCATACCCCGTTCAAAAGCTCCTATTTTGGCACAGGCAAGGAGGATGCTAGCGAAGGTTGCAGAGTCTGGTTGTACACCTGCCAATTGCATTTTCTTGAAAGTTTCTGAAGCCTTTTCAACAAATCCCTTTTGTGTATACCCTGCAATCATGTTAGTCCATGAGATCACATTTTTTTGAGGCATTTTGTCAAACAGTTGACGTGCCTTGTCTATGCTTCCACATTTTGCACACATGTCTACCAATGTTGTTGCAGCTACAACATCTGACAAAAAATTGCTTTCCTTTATCCTGTGATGGATGTCCATACCCCGTTCAAAAGCTCCCATTTTGGCACAGGCAAGGAGGATGCAGGCGAAGGTTGCAGAGTCTGGCTATACACCTGCCAATTGCATTTTCTTGAAAGTTTCTGAAGCCTTTTCAACAAATCCCTTTATGTATACCCTGCAATTATGGCATTCCATGAGATCACATTTTTTTGAGGCATTTTGTCAAACAGTTGACGTGCCTTGTCTATGCTTCCACATATTGCATACATGTCTACCAAGGCGGTTGCAGCTACACCATCTGACAAAAAATTGCTTTCCTTTATCCTGTGATGGATGTCCATACCCCATTCAAAAGCTCCCATTTTGGCACAGGCAGGGAGAATGTTGGCAAAGATTGTGGAGTTCTGATTTACACCTACTGATTACATTTGACAGAGAGTTTGTAAATCCTTTTCAGCAAACGCATTTTGTCCATATCCTGCAAGCAATCCCTTTTTCACGATGCTCCTCTCAACCTCCTAATCGCAGGATTAGAACACACAACCTATGCCATTGTGGTATCACGTTTAACATCAGGTTTAATATTGATATTTTAAATATCATTAAAAAAATTAAATTCAAATTATGTTTAAAAATTTGGGGTGTCAAAGTTACATAACTTGATAAAAAATTCCCCTCTCAATGAGAAATTTTATAGTGTCTATTTTTATCAGTATTTGCCTTTGGTGATATTAAGGCAATGGATATTTCTTAACCAGTGTTTATCAATGGTCATATAATTTTCAAAATTATTCATATTATTAAGGTGAGGGTTATAATTAATATTATGTAAATATAATTTTAATAATAATATAATTATAAAATAATAATAATTAAAAAAATAAGTTAGTCAATAGTCACATGGTTGATGGTTGAGTTAGTGTGTTGTTATTCTTACCATCAAGGTTAAAACCCTAATGGAGTATAATTGATAATTTATATTGAGATTGAGGTGTGACCTTACTATTCATAGCTCCATATAATATTTTATTCAAAAAAATAAGTATAAATATTTTAATCAATTATATTTTCTCTAACTTTAACTCTAATTAATAATTATTTTAAATGTTTTAATTAAATAATTATGAATTAGAGCTGGTACAACTAAAATAATTAATTATACCTCTAATTTTATAATTATTAATTAAATTTTGATTCTATCTTAATTATTATAATTCTAAAATCATTATAACTATAGTTAGGGATAAAATTAAGGTTAGAATTAGGGTTAGATTGATAGTTAGAGTTGGAAATAGGATTGGGATATAACTAAAACAAGGGTTAGAATTAGGTTTATATTTTAAGTTAGAGTTAGAATAAAATTTATGGTTAATTAGAAAACTATCAACAATGTTTCCCTTGATGGCAGTTCAAAATTTGTCTTGATGGTAGGGTTAAAATTAGACTTAGGTCTAAGGTTATCTTTAGAATTAGGGTTAGAATTATGGTTAGGATTATGGTTAGGATTAGACTCAATATTAGGCTTATGATTAGGGTTAGGATTAGGATTAGAATTAGGGTTATGGATATGTTTATACTAGAAATAGGGTAGGGTTGCAACTAGAATTAGAATTAAAGCTACCGTTAGGATTAGAATTGGGATTATAGCGAGGTTAAACATAAGGCTAGAGCTAGAATTAGGATTAGAATTAAAATTAAATAAAAATAGCTCAAGTAAAATCTAGATAAATAGTTTATATATATAATTTCAAAAGATATCATTCTTGATTTTATTTATTTATTTAAATTTTATCTTATTTTACTTCAATTTTTTTTTAAATTATTTTATTTTATATTTTTAAGAGTTATTTTATTTTGAGGACACTCAATTTCAACTATATTGTCACAATTATACCTAATACGAATCAAACTTGGTAACAAAGTCAAACTTAACAACTATAATCTTCACTTTCTAGTAAGATTGAAATAGATCAAGCTTGCAAGAGTCTATTGATATCAAAATATTATTGACCTACATCTAAATTGCTATGTTGTGCCAAGTCGTCTATCAACGAGATAACACATTCTTTCCTTGCCTTTACATAAAAAAAAAAAATTCTTTTATTACAATAATATATTTGAATCTGTGACTATATTTAATTAAAGATAGAAAGAATTTCACTTGTATTAGAAAGCATGTCAAATTCTGAAATCCAATAAAACTCATTGATGCAAGCTATAGGAAACAATAATTTCTATGGTAAGACATGTTGATATTTTTTAAGGGGCATTAAAACACATATTTTATGTAGGAGGTATCTTCCACAACATATCAAATTATGATATTGTTATCAAGATTCATGAGATTTGGGTTCATGTGAACCACTACTCACGAAACATGGGTCAACGAGTTTGACTCATAAAGCTAAATGGTTGAATCTTGATAACAATATCACGTATTTTTGGTTTCAATAGTTGGAGTGGGTACTATTTTTGTTGATGATAATATTTAGTGATGTGAGTGGATGAATGACCTATCGGTTCAGTCACAATTTGCAAACCTCAAGATGGCCTTCAATGTTTAAAACATTCATTTTTATTGTCAGCCCGCATGAAAGAAAAATGATGTTTTTATCAAGGTTGGTTTTCTAAATTAATTCATTAACTCTTAGCTTAAAGTATTATATATATAGGAAGACATCACTTGTTTTTTATGCATCTCTAAATATTATATTTATAGAATAAGGAGACACATTCATTGAAATTTCACACAAAATAAAAGAGTTTATTCTTTACTTCAAACACATAAGTATGAAACAAAAAATAAAGACATGAGGAAAAAGACTTATTTCTTCAAAATTAACATGTTGGAAGTGGATGAGATTTATTTTTCCATGAGGCCTTTTTCCACATCTTGTAACCTCCAAAAATATCTAATAATCTCTCTTCAAGCCAAGAAATTCACCATGGATGACAAAGAGGTCTCACCTCCTCAAGCTCTTACCAAAAATCTCAAATGTTCACAAAAATGAAATTGTTAGCTTTGCAAAGATCAAAATTGCAAGTTTATATGAAAGTGTTGTGCTGAGATACTTGGGTCATACACCTTGCAATTTTCTAATGCTTGAAAATAATAATCTAATATTGATTTATTTTATTTTTTGTGAGCCACTTATAAATGGGCATCCAACTTATGACTTGACCATTATGCCTCATGTTTGTCTTATTACGATCTTAATAATGGTGTAAAGAGAATATATTTTTAAGGAAGCTAAGGTAGTAGAACAACTTCCTACACTAATCTTGAGAGGAGAGTAATGAAAAACTTCACAGCTATTTACAATAGTTAGAGAAACTTAAACAAATATAAACATGAATATCATGAATACTACAACACAATGATTTATGGGGGGAAACCCTTCTGGGAGAAGAGCCCAACACTCCAAAGTCACTCAATATATTATTAAGAAATCATGAAGATTACAATAAGTTTTTAGAACAAGCTTCTCATAGGAGTATCAGTAACTAGAATTCTTGAGGCAACACAATAATTACTAGACTCCTAGAATACATCACAATTTAGAGCTGTAATTCAATGCCCTCATAAAATAGGGTTGCCTTCTAGGACAAGAAAATCCAACATAATGTCTTTTGTTACATGTCAAACCTAATTATGAACAGTCCAGATTTACAATAATAAAATATATATAAAATGTGGCTTTCGGGGGCACTACCCCTAAATCCCCATTGTAGCGCATGGTCCTTGGACCCTACAAGGTGGTTACACCCTCCCTTTACAACCCCCCTTGATCAATATATTAACCTCTTATAATTACAAGGTTGATACACAATTTTTCCTAACAATATTGTCATGAATAATGTGAGAACATCTTTGACAAAGATAGTGGTGTAAGAGAAATTAAGATATATGAGCATTGATGGTGAGCAAGTTATACTATTCACTAAGAATTTTGAAATTTTATTTTCATAGAAAACTTCACTAACTTTATGACACATGTTATGATGTGTCACAGAGCATCTTTTAAGGGAGATTATGGAGCCAAAATGGAGTGCCCAATTCAATAAGTGGATTATGACAAATCTATTGAGAATTGTGACAATGTAATCTAGCATATACTATTATTAGTATGTTGACCAATCATGGATTGGGAATTAGAATTTGGGACCTAAATTTGGGTAGCGTATCTAGTTCATAGTTTTGATGCATGGTTTGTGGTTTTCCACTTAATGTTTAAACACAAAGTCTAAAATTTATATTGTACCTTCCTAGTTGTTCAATAATAGTGTGTGTGTGTGTGTTAAATGTGGGAATTTTTAGTAAATCAACACAAACCTTAATGAAATGAATTATATCAAAGATTTGAAGCAAACAAACTACTCTACTTTGCAGTTAAAAAAATATTTTGAGAATGTCTCATTGTCCTCTATTCTCAAGGATTTATTAAGCCATTTTAATTCTTAGATTTGTATGTATGCACTTATGGCTGTTAAAATGACAACTTGAGAAATGAGATTGATGCTTAATAAGCAAGCTAATGAATTTTCTATATGAAAATATGTGATGGAAATGATAATGTGTATTATGATAAATAAACAAGTGGAGGTGGATACTATGGTAGTGAGCTATGTGATTCTACATATGATTCTACATATGCTCAAATGTAAACTAAAAATATGCTAATCTAAAATACAACTATGATGCAAGATGGGATATAGAATGCAACTATGAAGCAAAGTATGAATCTAAGATGTAAAAACAAAGCAAAACATGATGTTAGATGCAACTATAAGACTCCAAAATGCTCCAAAGATCCAACGATATTCTTGCATGATAACTCTATTCAAAAGTGGATACAAAATACAATGGCAAAGGGTTGTATTTATAGGATTTTTCAAGCATCTTGTGAGGTGGCGAAGATCAACGGTCCAGATTCAAACAAGAAGGATGAATGGTGGAAATGAAGAGAATCAAGAATGTGTCCCCTTGACCAAAGACAACATGCCAAATGGATGGAGGAATCTCTTGACCAATAGGCAACATGCCAAATGGATGGGAGACTCAAGTGTGGGAAGAAAACACCATGTGCTTGAAATCTTGTTTACCCAAGTGTGTGAAGAATAAGACATGTGCTTGAGGATAATTATAATTTAAAAATTAGAATTATTTAATTTCATGTGACCTTGGTGAGGTGGAATGAAAAAAAAGTTGTAGACATGTGCTTGAATTCTTAATATGAGATTAGTGAAATTTAATTAAATAAAACAAGCTTATGAAGTTTTGTTTATTTAATTAAATTAGAAGAAAATGATTTTAGATTTAGAGAATTAGAAAAGGATGAACTATATAAATAAATTGCAAATTTGTTTATACGTAGATAGAATATTAATTAAATAGCTGGCATTTAATTAATTTAATGTCGTGACCGATTTCAGGTGTATACATTTTTCCCCTCTTTGAAGTAATGTGTTTACACATTGCTTCAAAGAAAAATTTGATATTGATGCCAAGAAAAAAAAATTGATGCCCCAGATGTTGATTTTTAGGTGATGACAGATATATGCCCCCTTGGGAGATAAATCGGTGAATTTTTGGATTTTTTGGATTTTTTGGATTTTTTGAAAATTTTGAGAAAATTTTGATGATTTGATGATGATCACAAAATTTTGTGCATTAGAAATGATTTATCTCCCAAAAAATGATTTATAAGCCACTGGGTGATGAAATAGTCAATTAAGCCCCTTTGGAAAAATAAAATAAAACAACCCCATAAAATGCCACTTAATTAACCTTAAAAGGTTAAAAAGTTGATTAGAAAATTTATTTGTGCATTTGCAATTTGAAAACTTTGAGAGTGAGAGTGATCTAGCACTTCGGAACAAAAATGGTGATCCCTTATTCCACGCACCGGTTCAAGCGAGTTAGGCAGCACAACTGCCCAGCAGCGTACAAACCTCTAGTGAATACCCCAA
Organism: Sequoia sempervirens; assembly: GCA_007258455.2. Taxonomy (NCBI): domain Eukaryota; kingdom Viridiplantae; phylum Streptophyta; class Pinopsida; order Cupressales; family Cupressaceae; genus Sequoia; species Sequoia sempervirens. The sequence continues at coordinate 50,220 of VDFB02010411.1, forward strand.
AATTGCCTTGTAATTTGTGCATTTAATTTTCCCACTCTTTTTCATGTTTTGAATTCAAATTTCTTAGTTTAGTGCATAGAACAACCGCAATAGCACATAGAACGACTGTTCTAGTGCATCCATTAACTTAGAGCATAGGTCAGCTGAAGTAGCGCATAGGATAAATGAATAAGCGCATAGGATAGATTAGTGCTTAGGTGTGCCGAAGTAGTGCATAGGATAAATGAATTAGTGTATTGAATGATGTAGTGCATAGATTGTCCAAATTAGTGCATAGAAGCAACGAAATAGCGCATAGGTTAGATTAGCACTTAGGACAATTAAATCAGCGCATAGATGGCCTAAAGTAGCGCATCGGGTATTTTGGCGCATCGACACTCTGTTCCGGCGCATTGAGCAAATGAAATGGCTCATAGAGTAATTAGGCGCACTAGAGGTCTGTTTTAGCGCATTAATGAAATTCTCTGACGCATAGAGTCTTTTAGCACATAGAAGCACTATTTTAGCGGATTGGGGAAATTTGATGATTTTCTTGATGAGACTCCTTGATTTTGATGATATTTGATCATGTTAGCCTTTGTGTTGATGATGACTGATGATGTTGATAGGCTAGATGTCCATTGATCTCATGATAGGTGAGATTCAATGATAGGATGATGATAATTGTCCTCATCATAGGTGAGGAACAATTATAATTTGATTTAATGAACCCCATGATAGGCGAGGTACTTTGATTGATTGATTTGAGAAACCTCATGATAGGCGAGGTTGAATTAATTGGTTTGAGAAACCTCATGATAGGTGAGGTTATATTGACTGATGAACCTCATGATAGGTAAGGTTAATTTGATTGATGAACCTCATGATAGGTGAGGTTAATTTGATTCATGAACCTCATGATAGGAGAGGTTAATTTGATTAATGAATCTCATATTAGGTGAGGTTAATTTGATTGATGAACCTCATGATAGGAGAGGTTAATTTGATTGATGAACCTCATGATAGGCGAGGTTAATTGGATTGAAGATAGGCTAATTGATTGTGATTGATTAATTGACTGATCATTTTCGATTAATTGATTGATTGATTTGTGATTTTGTGATGATAGGAGCCATTGGATAGTTTATAGATCAGAGAGTGCTTTCCCCAGACATGGGATTTGATTCCACACCTGACGTAGGATGAGAGGGATGGTATTGCACGATGCGGTTATTATCTTTGATAGATATGACCTAGATTAGGGTGAACAGGGGTTTATTGACAGCTTTGGCTGAGAGATGGCATAGTGACCATAACACTTCATTTTCCCACTGGTGAGATCACAGTTACGCCAGAGGATGTGTATCAGATTCTTTAGATTTCTATGGTTGGAGAGCTAGTTCTTTATGATTCTCAGGAGCAGGATGGGACCGAGGCACTGCATAGAGTTTTTAAGGATGAGCAGATATGCAACTATGAGATACCATGGAGAGACATGGTCGATGGTTACACCATATTATCGTCTGTTCTTGCTAGATTTGTTGGAGGGTTCCTTTTTCATATGCTTGTGCACCTATACCATGATCTGTACTGGGTGGTTTACTTGCAAGGACGCAGTTTGGTAGTGGGGGTCACATTGCTTCAGGTCTAGGATTGGGAGCATATAGCAATTACACGCCCAGTTGTAGAGACATAGCGGCTAGCCTTGAGGCCATATGTACACCTATATAGAGGTCGACTTGCTCAGCCTAGACTAGGAAAACTAGAGTTCTGGAGGAGGACCTTGGATGCCCTAGAGTCTGTGGTTTGGCAACCGTATTTGGATTGCGAGCCATGGTTGGAGGATCAGGCTAAGATGCCATTTTTGCTTTAGTCCATATATCTGATTAGCCACACTCGATTTATTATTGAGATATTTTTGCTATTGAGAGTATTGAGACCGTATGAAAAACTACAGGGGATTCCCCATGGAGTGGCACACTATGCATGATGACAACAGGATGCAACAAAGTGGGGCCTGTTTTGTCATATGATACAACAATGGAGCATTATCAAGGGTTGCATGGCATGAGGTGGGAGGTACATCTGGAGATCACTGATGTGCTGATATCAGATGAGTATGCTCAGTATATGTTTCACCATTCCCTCAGCTTACCATCCCAAATGAGCCAACACCATTGTTAGAGGAGGAGGGAGTAGTAGGGTATGGGCAGAGACGACAAAGAGAGGAGGCCGAGAAGGAGGAGGAGGAGGAGAATAGTAGTGATGGAGATGACAAGGATGATGATGGGGGTGATGGGGGTGGAGATGAGGGTGGCGGAGGGCCAGGTCCCGACATTAGAGAGCTGGGAGTGCCTCGCAGGAGGTGATGGGTGGAGATTCAACTTCCATCCCCACAACAGTAGACACAAAGTTTTGCTTTACAGGTGCAGGTTAAGACTTTGTTGGGTCAGCTAGAGCAAGCTCAGGCTCTCTTGGCACTGGCACAGGAACAGGCCAGGTATTCAGGACCCAGAGGGATGGTGCTAGACAATAGATACAACAAATACAGGCTTAGCTCACCCAGGTTCAGGCCCACAATTAGGGACAGGTACAAGCCCACGAGAAAATTGTGACACTTACTGCAGAGAGGGACACCCTGAGGCTTTGGGCTGAGCAGGTTGAGGGCATCGCTTATAGACTAGAGCAAGCTACAACGACTACTAGCTCAACAATTTTTTTTAAAGAGATACACCACACTACCTAGGAGGTAGAGTTCTACAGAGGCAAGTATCATGAGCTAGTCCCTCCCGAGCGGCGAGAGATTTTGGGCAGTCCCGGTCAGGCAAGAACTGTATCAATGGGTTATTTTTGGGTAGAGTTAGCAGATTAGATCAATCATCAAAAATCCAAAGAAGCTATCAAGTACAATGAAAGAAAATGAAATAAACGAGAATGATTATACATGTTACTCATTGAAGCTTCCATGATTCACCTCCATAGCACCTTCTAGCCTGTTGTGTATGATTGTTGCCCTCATATTTGTGTATGTCAGGAAATGCTTACGACTATGTCTTATGCAAGTTTTGAAGCATTTGAATGAAAAAATAAGACTATGCCTATGACTATGACAAATGACTATGCCTATGAGTAAATAATCCAATTCAATAACTAAGTGCAAAGTATGCAATTACTATGTAATCATAAATTGGTCAGAATAACAAAGTGTTTTCGAGAATGTGAGCAAATTAGCTTTTTATAGAAAATGCAATTTTGGATGGACAGACGAGATTGAAAGCTAACAAAGCCTAAAATTAGTGGGCGAGATTTCAAGTGACAATCCCTAATTAGGGTTAGGGAAAAATTATTAAATGAGTGGTCAAGATGTCATTTGAGAAAATCAAATCAACAGTCAAGAATAAATGTGATAATTAGTCAAAAAGACAAAGATTTTCGAAAATCAAGAAGATAAAGACTGTTTGATTTGTAAGATTCAAAAAATCAAGAGGATAAAGGTTGAATTGAAAAGTAGATTTGAAAAATCAATAATTTGCTCAATTACTTGATTCTTGGAAGAATATTACCATTTTGAATTAAATCAAAATATGGATTTTGTGTGACAATAAATAATCAATTTTCAGATTATTTACCAAAATGAACTGACAGTTAAGAATGCGATATCATTTTAAATAATTTCATTTATTTAAAATGAAGGAAATGTTAAATTAGGTAATTAAATAATTAAAGATAATTATTTAATTTAGAGGATTATGACCGATTATTAAATAAATTAATAAATTCATTTAATTATAAGAATTAGTGACATATTAAATAAATAAATAAAATTCATTTATTTAATAATGGAGAAGACATAAATGAATAAAGGTAATTAAATAAATTAAGCAATTTATTTAATTGTAAGAGGACAATAGACCCTTAGTGACGTATCAAATAAATAAATAAAATTTATTTATTTAATAATCATGAAGAATGCAAGAGACATGAATTAATTAAATAATCAATTATTTAATTAACAGTGGAAAGTGGACCAAGGACATAATTAAATGTCACAATTATGCTAGGACGAAAGTGGTAAAATAGAGCTTGCAGGCCTAGGTCATTTTTAAGTGTCTACATTTTGCCCCTCTTTGTCATAATGTAGCATGTCGCATTGTGACAAAGAAAATAAGTCAGAAACATGCCCTAGCGAAGGTATAGAGTATCGATGCCCCCTCGAGAAATTTTTTGAATTTTGGCCGGGTGACAAAAAAATCTGGAAAGTGTCCCGATAAGTCAATTTAATTTCCAGAAAGACAATGGTGCAGACGGTTTCGGGTTTTGACATGATTAAATCTGCCAAAAGGGTGGTCAAAGTTGGTCAAAAGGGCCTCCAGTAATGACCTAGTTGATAAATTTCATTTTGACTTTATAAATAGGTTGACAAAGGGGTAAAATTCAATTCATTTTCACTATTCTCCTTAACAATTTTGAGAGCTTAGAGCGAGGAAGACTTCGGTAAGGATGGTGATTCCAGTCACAGAGCATTGCGGGGAGATCATGCGGACCTTCAGGTGGCCAGAGGGTTCAGAGCCGACGGTATGTACCCCTATCCCACTTTGTGATTTCATAATTTTTCGTGCAAAATTTAGGGTTTTAGGAACAACAATGAATGCGTTGTGACACATGTGTGCACAAAGCCGCATTTGCCTTTGTGTTCAACGCATTTGATGCGTTTAGACACAAGTGCAAAGGATAATTAGGCCAGGCTAGAGATGTGTGACACATATACTAAAAATTGTGACACATTCGAAATATCGTGCGACATTCGAGAGTTATAATGCCGCATATGACATTTCACAATGCATTCGTGTGTTTGAGCGACACATTCAAATGAAGTTACACATGTGCAAGAAATCATGACGCAATTGCTCTGATGCGATGCAAATGTGGGACAAAATGACACAATTGATGATTCGAGATGTAATTGAGGTACGAAACAACACAAATGCTTCTTCGTGACACATTTGTAGTCATCGCGATGCATTTGACTTTGACTTTGACTAAGCCTATTTTGATGGGTTTCAAATTTTAAATGCTTTTGAATTATAATGATGATAATGACGATTTTCCATAAGGTGCTGACGCATTTTTTTGACCTTGTGCAGGGACAGCTAGCACCCATCTATACTCAGGAGAGCAGGCCATCGACCTTTAGGTTCCGAGATCAGTTGAGTCTGCAAGAGCGACGACGGTTGATGTAGCTGGGTTTGTATTATGTTGCCTATATGCCTGTTATTCAGGAAAATAGGGGATTGCTAATTGCATTGTGTGAGAGATGACATTCAAAGACATGCTCTTTCCATTTGCCGATGAGAGAGGCCACATTTACGCTTGAGGACGTCTACCATATTCTACTTTGCCAATCTGAGGAGAGCGGATCATTTCTGACCCTCAGCATGGCTATCAAACCTTTACATCTTACTATCGGGATGAGGGTGCGGGACTTGGCATCAAGGGATAAAAGATCAGCTGGGAGTTTATGGCAGAGCACTATGGCCAGTTTGATGCACTGTTGGCGACATTGATTGGCGGACACGGGTTTCCCATTGGTTGGGGTGATGTTCTAGTGGGCATGAGGAGGGACAAGACTGTTTATGCTTGGGGGCCCTGCTTGTTAGGCATGCTTTACCATCAACTCCACGAAGTGGCCTATAGGAGGGCATAGAGCATTGGATGTGGTACAAGACTTCTAATGATATGGGTCTGGGAGCATATGGCCATATTCTGACCTCCTATCTAGAGACCACAACTAGCAGAGGAGATGCTTGATGCTTATTACTATGCCGACGCCTTACAACAGATGAGGGTGGGAGAGACAGGTTGGTGGCACCATCGGATCGACACCATAATTTCATTCATTTGGAGGCCTTACAAGGATTGAAAATAGTGGGATGATGAGGATGACCATCTCAACTTCTATAGAAAATACCATTATTTGATTGGGAGGACAGTGTAGAGTTAGCTCATCATAGAGATGTATCTGCCCCAACATGTATTGAGACAGTTTGAGGAGTAGCAGGGTGTACCGGTAGGCATGACCAAGTATGCCAGATCTTTAAGGGAGTCAGCTTGGGGGCCATCGATTCCTGTAACTTTTTCCATGTAGCAGATTGATGGGCTAGTGGCGCAACAGTGGGGATGGAGGGGTGGGATTACATATCCCAGGACGATTGTAGATTATGACTTGTGGTGGCAGGCACATCGACCAGTGCCACTGACAGATCTAGATGGGCCAGCGCCGATTGACAGAAGATCGGTTATACCACATGTTCCACGAGCTAGGCGAGGGGGTAGAGGTGGCGACAGAGGGAGGGATGGAGGTAGGGACGAAGGCAGGCGTGGAGGGAGAGATGGAGATGACAGAGATGATGGGGATGATAGAGGGGACGACTGGAGACAAAGGAGAGATGGCTAGAGGCAGGCCAGGAGGGTGAGATAGCGCATAGAAAGAGGGGCATTGGATGCTATCCCAGAGGTGGCCAAGGAGGGGGAGAGATAGGGGGAGGAGCCAAGGCACAAGCAGGAGTAGGAGAGAGAAGAGGAGCGTGTGGCCGAGGAGGAGGCCAGATAGGAGCAGGAGATTGAGATGGATGTGGATGTTCCCTAAGGCGAGGGAGTCAGTGGAGAGGAGGTCGTAGCAGAGGAGGATGATGATGGCAGAGATGATGATGAGGCTATGGATGAGGCTGAGAGGCTCCTGAGATGGAGGATGGTAGAGGGCGAGGAGGGGATACCGTTTGGTTTGACATTGCCACATGACGCCATGACAAATCAGAGGGTGGCAGACATGCAGAGATTAGACACAACCATGCTAGAGGTCAGTTCCCTACGAGTAGAGCTTGAGGTGATGAGGGTAGAGTGGGATCAGGCAGTGACCCATCAATAGGAGGCAGCGCAGTGGTGCACAGAGTTTGCATGACTATGTATAGGACCATCTACAGATTTGGCAAGGGAGTGTGGTAGGGTTAGTGTACGGCTTGGGCGATACAAGTAGTTATATGAGCAGGCCGTGCCAGCCGAGAGGAGAGATCCCACTCTGACCAAGACATAGACGAGGACAAGCAACAATAGTGGGTCAAGGAGTGGTAGTGGTAGTGGCAATCGAAGTAGTGCAGGGGGCTCGACCTCTTTAGGGCATACTTTGAGTCACAAGTCCCATCACAGACACTCTTCTAGTCATAGGTCAGTGCATTCACATGGGTCATTAGGTTCATGCCATAGATCAGTACTTGGTCCACCTCTAGTAACATATCCTTCGGCCTCACAAAGTCACACCGTAGTGTCGTCATAGGTACATGTTATTATGGAGATGATGCCATCAGTGTCAGTTCCATCAGGTTCATAGATAGAGGTTGCTATAGTTCCACCGGTTACCTCAGTGCCAGGCACAGGTCCTCAGTCACCACACTCTTCGCCACAAGGGGATGAGAGCATTTCATAAGGACATGCTTACTACATTTGACTTTATGTTTCAAACTTTATGTTATGACACGTTATGTATTGACTATCGAGCCTGCGAGCTCTATTCTTGGGATATCCCTTGACTTTATCTTGTGACATTATATTCTTTTTGATATGATATACATGATGCAGTTTTGATGCAGCCTACATGTGTGTTATGCGATGTTATTTGATCTATGCACTATGATGTATGATAGTATGATTTATGTATGATGCATATATGATGGATGATGGTATTTATTTATATGTCTTGTCATGTATGTCCTATGATGATTACTTATGATGTGATGCCATGATAATTACATGTTTATTTGTATGTCATGCTAATGTCATGCCATGGATGATGATGATATGCATAATGTATTTATTTGAATGGATGTCATGTTTATGATTATGTTAATGCATGACTATGCATAATGCGATATGTGATGTAATGTATATGAATGAATGATGTATGTATGGACCTAATGCAATGTCTATATGATTATGTACACACTTATGTTTTTGTATGTCATAGGATATCATCATGAGATGGATGAGAGAAGATGACCAGATAGAAGGAGATGGCATGTTAGTTCCTAGACCAAATAATTCAAAACCATAGGACTTTAATATTTATTGCTCTTAATCATCATTGGGAAGATTATTGTAATGACCAACAAACACCATGATATGGCATAGATCAAGGTGTGACAGGTCATACCATCACATAAGACAAGTAGTCATAGACAAGGATGATCATAACTCATACTAAGGGTGCAATTTCCCTAGTCTTTTTGTCACAACCAACTGCAAGCAAAAAAAGACAAGAAGGAAAAATCATGAAACGTCGTTGCTTCTCTAAATCCTATTTCCAGGACATCCTCGAGAAACTAGCAACATGATTGCTAAAAGGACAAAAAAATAAAGCTATTATAATGATACGTCACTATTTTTCTAAATCTTGTAGTCAGGACATCACTGAGAAACTAGTAGCATGAGTGTCAAAAGACAAGACAAATGTCATGATACACTGTTGCTTCTCTAAATCCGGTTTTCGGGATCTCACTGAACTAGTAACATGATAAAAAAGCCACAAAAAAATGCCAAGTGTTTTCCAAGTGTGTCTGGAGGCCAAGTGTTTTAATGTCAAGATGTTAGGTTTGATGATGTCGAGATGCCAGGGTGTCAAGGTTTTGACGATGCCAAGATGACGAGTGCCGAAGATTGCCAAATTCAGGAAGGACACATCCTGAATAATGTTGATGTCAAGAGGATTGATCCCTAAATGTCAAAAGGGATCCCTCAAAATGTCATATGACAGTGACGATGCCTAGGAAGGACACATCCTAAGGCATAGATGACATAATTTGTTCTTCAGAAGGACTTATCTGAAAGATATTGATGTCGAGAGGGGTGATCCTTAAATGTCAAGAGGATCCCTCAAAAATGTCGGATGAGAATGACAATGCCTAGGAAGGACAAATCCTAAGGCATGAATGAGAGAGGTTTTTCTTCAGAAAGACACATCTGAAGAATACCGATGTCGTGAGGAATGATCCTTAAATGTCAAAAGGATCCCTCAAAATGTCTGATGACAGTGATGATTCCTAAGAAGGACACATCCTAAGGCATAAGTGATGAAGGCTATTCTTCAGAAGGATGCATCTGAAAGATAACCAAGAGTTGACAGTTTGACCCATTGTGATAATTTAACTTGTTTTGACTAAGTTTGACTGGAGTTTGACTAAGTTTGACCTGTGTTGACCATATGTCGATATTGACATGCTGGTGTGATTGTCATGCTTGAATAAATGATTGCCATAATTCATTTTAGGAGTTTGTCTATTTGGAAAATGATTTGTCTTGACTTGTAGACTTTTGACGTGTGTGTCAGCATAGTGCCATGAACCCTAATGGACTGACCTAGTGCGGCCTCGGGGGCTCATTGACAGATGGCCTTGCCTACGTCATGCACTAAGAGACCTCATAGTTCGACATGACCAATGACCTTGTCTTGATGACCAAATATTGCATCATGATTTTATTTTGAAAAACCTAAAGGGACTGACCTAATGTCTTAGGGACTCGAAAATGAGTCTTTCCTACATAGCAAATGCGCAGAGACAACATAGTTTGGACAAATGACAAAGACTGATTGATTGACATGACAGACTTTCAATGGGAAAATGACTTCATTTTGCATTCTAGAGACAGTTTGACATTTGTTGGGGTTTCTTCAGGATGTTTTTTGATTTTTAGGTCTTTTTTAAGGACATTTTACAATTTTTTGGTCTTTCTTCAAGACATTTTGTGATGTTTTTGTCTTTTTTAAGACTTTTTGCAATGTTTTTGTCTTTTTTTCAGGACTTTTTTGTGATGTTTTTGTCTTTTTTTAGGACTTTCTATGATGTTTGTCTTTTTTTTAGGACTTTTTATGATGTTTTTATCTTTTTTTCAGGACTTTTTATGATGTTTTTGTCTTTTTTTAAGGACTTTTTGCGATGTTTTTGTCTTTTTTCAGGACTTTTACAATTGCCTAGACCATGCATGATACCCACTGTAGTCATGATAAAAAATTTGCCCCTAGTTAGGTCCAAGACTTAGCCAATTTTAAAGGACATGAAAGGGATATGCATGCGATGTTGGATGGATAGTATGCAGGACTTGATGTCAATTGTTTGTCAACCATGAGAGGTAGGTTATGATGTTATGTCAAGTGTCATGGTGGTGATGGAAAATGTACCTGATCATTGGTGCAGACAGATGAAGTGACAGTAGATGGCAGAGCAATGATTGATTACACATGGCACCTGTTTGCCAGGTTTTCAGCATGGTACTTATCCAAAGCACCTGTTTGCCAGGTTTTCACTGTTGGACAAATTATTTCTCTTGACTATTTTTTATTTATTTTTATTTTTTTGGTGCCGCCAAGATGCCTGTTTGCCAGGTTTTCATCAAGGCAACAATTTTTTTATCATTTTTCATTATTTTTGTATTTTAAGGTTTTTGGCTTGACTTTTTGATGCTATGCATAGAACTTCCAAAGATGTAGACTATTGATAGGCTCCATCAAATTTTCACCATCTAGAGTAGCCAACTGATATGCTCCAGAACCAAAAGAGGATATGATGACGTAAGGACCCAACTAGTTTGGTTCAAACTTGCCTGGTTTTTCTCTGTCATCCTGATTCTTAGGGTTCTGCATGAGGACTAGGTCACCAATGTCAAATGTCCTAACCATGAATTTCTTGTTGTAACTGTGATATAAATGGTTCTTATATGCCTATAGATGGTTCAGGGAATTATGCCTTCTTTCCTCTAACATCTCCAGCTTGTGTAGGCTCGATTGTCGGTATTCTTCATCATTGGTTAGACCCTTTAGGGAGACTTGTAAGGAAGGAATTTCAACCTCAATGGGCAAGATGTATCAACTTCAAAGACCAGGGTGAATGGAGTGGCTCCTATAGGCATATGAATGTTGGTGCAGTAAGCCCACATAGCAGGGTTGAGTTGAATATGCCAGTCATGACCAGTGTCATTGACAATCTTTTTCAGGATTTTAACAATGGTTTTATTTGACGCATCGGCTTGACCATTTCCCTACAGGTAATACAGAGAGGGAAAATGATGTTGGATGTGAAATCACTCACATAACTCATGAAAATCTTGGTTTTTAAACGGACATCCATTGTAAGTGATGATGGATTGTGGAAGGCCATACCGGAAAATGATGTATTTAAGAATGAATTTGGAGATTTGTTTGTCGGTTATGTACGTCAGGGGGATGGCCTTGATCCACTTCGTAAAATACTCAGTGGCGGTGATTATGAATTTGTGGCCATTGGATGAGGTAGGATGGATCTTTCCCATGAGGCCGAGTCCCCATTGTGCGAAGGGCCAAGGAGACATGATCAGCCAAAGTTCCTGCACTAGAGCGTGAATCAAATCATTGTGAATCTAGCATTGGCGACAAGTCTTGACATATTCTAGTGCATCTTTCTCAATGGTAGACCAATAGTACCCAAGTCTTGTTATCTTCTTGGCCATAGTAGGACCACTTGAATGAGATCCGCATATACCCTCATGTACTTCACATAAGGTTGTGTGTTCTTCGTTGGTGTCGAGACATCTAAGGAGGGTGTCATCAAAGCTACGATGGTAAAGGTTGTCACTAACGATGGAATATCTTGTGGCTTTTTGGATAAAAGACTTCCTCTAGTTATTAGATAGATTAGGGGGAAGGGTTTGGGACTTAAGGTAGTCATGAATGTCTTGGTACCAGGGAGAATTAGGACCAACAAGTTTCCAGACCATCTTCAATTTTGGAATATCATAGGTAGGGACCAACAGTTGTTCTACCAAGAACTCCAACTAAGGCATGTTGCTTGGAATGTCGAGGAGAGAGCCAATCATAGCCATGGCATTTTTTGCCTTGTTTTGTGCTCTTGGAACTTGGTCAAAAGTCACCATGTGAAAATATGTTTGAAAATTGTTAATCATCCATTTGTAGGGCATTAGTTTCTCGTCTTTTGTGTCATAGTCATCATCAACTTGGTTGATGACCAACTGAGAATCCCCATAGACATGAAGTGTTCTAATTTTCCATTTTATTGCCATTCTAAGCCCTATAACTAGTGCCTCATATTCCACCACATTATTCGTGCATTGGAAAGCATGCGAAAAGAATTAGGAATGGAATCTCCTTGAGCGGTGATAAACAATATCCTTGCCCCCGAGCCATGATTAGTATGAGATCCATCAAAGTATAGCCTCCAAAGTGACTTTGGTTTTGTATGGAATATTGACTCATCTAGGAAATCTTCCACTAAGGGATGATCACTTTGTATAGGTGTGTTCGCCAGTTGTTCTGCTATGACTTGTCCCTTTGCTACCTTTCTTTCGACATACTGAATATCATATTCACTCAGAATCATGACCCATTTTTCCAGACATCCTGTCAATGCTACACGACTCAATAGATATTTAAGGGGGTCAATATTTGCTACCAACTATGTCTGATGGTTCAACATATAATGTCTTAGCTTCTGAGCTACATAAAAAACTGCTAGACAAGCATGTTCAATTGATGTGTAATTTAGTTCATACTCGACCAGTGTCCGACTGATATAATATATGGCCCTTTCCTTTTCTTCTTGGTCGTTCTATGCTAGTAATGCCCCCAGTGCTAAAGTAGTGGCAGAGATGTATAAGATCAAAGGTTTTCCACGAATGGGAGGCATAAGGACTGGTAGTGACAGTAGGTAGTCATTTATTTGCTAAAAGGATTCTTGGCATTTATCTGTCCACACAAAGGGGATTCCTTTGCACAGAAGATATTGGAATGGTTGACACTTGTCGGCCAATTGTGCTATGAAGCACCAAATAGATTGTACCCTTCCTTGTAAGGTTCTAAGTTCACTTATTCCTCTAGGAGGAGGCATGTCCATGATGGCTTTGACTTTGGATGGATCGACCTCAATACCTCTTCGAGAAACTATATATCCCAAAATTTTGCCAAATGTTACGCCAAAGACACATTTCTTAGGATTTAGTCTAACCTTATATTCTTCTAGTCTCTTAAAAATTGTGTCTAACACTTTCAGATGATCTTTTCTTGTGGTTGATTTAGCCAAAAGGTCATCCACATAATCTTCCATTATCTTATGCATCATATCATGGAATATGGTGGTCATTGCTCTCTAATATGTAGCACCTACATTTTTAAGACCAAACGACATGACATTCTAGCAGTATGTACCCCAAGGGCAAGTGAATGTTGTTTTATGTTGATCTTCAGGGGCAATACAAATCTGATTATAACCTGAGAAACTGGCGTATCCTGTCATGAGGTCGACTATGATATCAATATTCAACAAAGGAAATTCATCTTTTGGACATGTCTTGTTTAATTCTCTGAAATCTGTGTAGATTCAAATCATTCCATTTGGCTTTGTTACTGGCACAAGGTTAGATATCCATTTAGCATAATCAATAGACGTATGAACCCAATGTCTAGAAGTTTCTTCAACTCATCCTTGACTAATAGAGCGACCTAAGGATGCATTTTGTGTAGCTTCTATTTAATTGGTTTGTCATTTGGTAATAATGGAAGATGGTGTAGGACAAGTTTTGGGTCTAATCCCGGCATGTCGGTGTAGGACCATGCGAAGTTAATTTTATGTTCTGCAAAGAATTTGTGAAATTCAAGTTTCTCTTCTTCAGTCAAGGATACGAAAAAGAGTACCATCTTGGGATCTTCTGCAGTTGATATGTTGTCTTCTATGGTGTCCTCTATGAGCATAGCTAATTTCTCTTGAGTTATGGGAAGAAAGTCTATTCCTCCATCTTTGGGCGCCTCAAAGAGGTTTTCACGCATAGATACGTCCTTTGTTTTTATTTTTTTGTTGTTAGAAGGTTCCTTTCGGTTTTCACCTAAAGACGTTTCATTTTTTTCTTTATTCTTATTTTTGATTTTGTGACTGGAGGATGAAGTAGTCTTTCCGAAGTAAGCCGCACAATCTAGGTCAATGGTGAATCCTTCCTTGTGATCACCACTGGATATTCCCTCATGTAATCCCATAAACTCTGCAAGGGCCTCATCATTCTAAAAGGTGTCCAAGACTGACGGGCCTTGTTGGTCCCAATTGATTAGTTGAGGATAGATTAGGGAAATACCATCGTCAGCGTTGGTGAATTGAGGGGAGGATGCAGAAAGCATGCAGAAAGATTCAGAGACATTGAAGATGAAGTTATCATCATCCAATTCCACATCGAACTCTATCCAATATTCCCCTTCACTTGTCTCATATTCATTGTCAAAGTAAGGGGTGAATGACTTAGAGTCATGGGTATCAATGTTATCTGGCAATTCAGATGGATTCGACTACTGGTTATTAGATTCAGATGGTGGGGCTCTTATGTCATGGGGAAGATACATGGGAGTGTGACTATTTGGTGCCTGATCGATTTTAAATGTTTGCCAAAAATTTTGTTCAGAGGTAAGCTCCCCAGCTTCAAGGAACAAATAATCAAGGAAACAGTCACATAAGGATCGTTGGGAGCCAAATTCCCACTCGTGGGAGTTGATTTCAGTAAGGGATTCCTTGATGGTCTCGACACTTTCTGAAGCATGCACTCGCTCACTCAAAATTCCATTAGTATGTCGGTCGTCATTGTCAGGCAATCCATACCCTAACCCAAGATACTTTGGTATTTTGAAAAGTTCTATGGGCTCTCTTCATCCAATTTTATTTCTTCCTAGGCCACTAGTTCCCTCGTAGCCCTTATCCTTCATCATGTCATATCCCTTGCCATATTTCTTAACTGGTAATGGGGGTAGGTCTTCCATTTCTTTATAGAGCCATCCTATAATATTGAAAATTTCCTCATTGCTCATGTCTCCCCATTTGATGAAAACCGTTTTTGGTGGAACTTTGAAAATTTCTTTGGGTTCCATTCTAAAGCATGGCCTACCATAGATCTTTGTCGAATTGGATATTGTCATGATGCTATAAGCCGTATGCATTTTGAATTCTCCACAGTTGAGGTCCTGGATCTTGACATTGGACTCATCCCTAGGGTTTGAGGAAGATGGTGGCATGGTGGAAGTCATGGACGAAGTGGACGTGGAAGATGATGTGAGTGTGGATGGGTCGATGTATTTAGAAGAAGAGGAGCTAGGAGCTTCTCGGTTGATGGGCACTCAGTTTTCGGAAATACCCCTTAGGTTGGTACAATATTGAAAAGGGTCAGGGTCTCCATATATGGTGATTTTTGTGCCATCAAATGGGAATTTTAAGCATCGGTGATATGTGGAGGGGCATGAATCCATGGGCGACCAAGCAAGATGTTGTAAGGTAACTCTAGATCCAGGACCTAGCAAGTTGTGTCCACAATGACTAGTCCCATTCTAATAGGAAGAGAAATAACGCCTCGTGAAGAACATTCTTCATCATTATATGCTTTAATGACTATACTCTTCATAGGGTCTACGCATGCATTAGAATCCTAGAGGTTTAGCCCGTTTTAAGGAGCATATGTTCAATCATGCTCTGCCATCTACTAAAACTCTTATGACCTTGTGCTTATGGACAAAAGTTTCGATATGTAATGCGTCATTATGGTTGGTCTTGGGTGACGAATAATCTTGATTAGAAAAAGTGACATGATGAGGTGTAGTGAGGTATCCCACCATGATCCCAAATTGGTTGACATCAATATCTTTAGGGACAAATGAATCTTGTAGGGTTTTATTCAAGATAGCCTTATGCGTGGGAGAAATGCGAAGCAGCTCAAGTATGGAAATCTGTGTAGGGGTTTTTCTTAATTGATTGATAAGCTTAAATTGACTCTTAGGTTGCCACTGCTTTGTGGATGAGCTAGTTTTCGGTTGCTTAGGAGATGGACTAGGTATGGTGACCTTAGGTTGCATAGCAGGAGGTGGACTAGCTATGGTGATCTTGCCACTTTGAGTAGTAGCATTGCATTGAGGTGCTCTTTTGACCGTGATGGTATTGACACATTCATTATTAGTTCGGACATTATTTATGGTAGGTCCACCAGAATAGTCATACTTGGTGCGGGTGTAATTGGCTTGATTATTGTTTGTCTTAGGACCTGGCATGGAAGCGTTATTAGAACCATGGTATTGTAGTGGGTTCTTATGAATGGTATGATCCGAATTAGAGGCAAATTATGGTCCACCCACCTCAATGATACGATTCTCAATAAGGTCTTGTACAAGATTTTTTAGTTGTAGACAAGAAGAAGTTTTATGTCCTTTTTCCTGATGATAATAGTAAAATTTATTATCATCCCACCATGCTGGTTTGAATTGTCCTGGATCATATGGTCTTGGGTCTTGAAGTGTAATGACACCATTCTAAAGGCATTTCTTGAGGACCTCCTCAATGGGCTCACCCAAGGGAGTGTATGTGCGACCCCTAGGGAATTGTCTTATCTGATGGTATTGTCCTTGATTATGACTATTTTGACCATTTTGGTTGTTTGGGGTGGCATTGGTGGGGGTGCTAGTATCATTGTTGGTTTGTTTTGCGCCTGAACCCCTTTTAGAGCTAATACATGACCCATAGTGTTTACAGCCTTGGCATCAACAACATCGTCATTGGTAACATGTTTATTTTTGACCCAGTACTTGTTTTTTTCAGTGGGAGGATTTGCGTTTGTGTTTTTAGGATAGTACTTTAGCTCTCCTTTTGCAATAAGAGCTTTCTCAACCTAGACACCCTTTTCGACTAGGTCTATGAAAGTTGTGTAACAATGAACTTGTAATCCGTATTTCAAGGGGCCTA
This sequence comes from Sequoia sempervirens, assembly GCA_007258455.2. Classification (NCBI taxonomy): domain Eukaryota; kingdom Viridiplantae; phylum Streptophyta; class Pinopsida; order Cupressales; family Cupressaceae; genus Sequoia; species Sequoia sempervirens. The sequence continues at coordinate 66,992 of VDFB02010411.1, forward strand.
GAAGTGTTTGAACAAACATGTCAACCTTTTCTTTTTAGGGAATGTCGATGTGGTAACAACTAGCTAGACTTCTCCATTTTTGAAAGAATGGGATGAATGTTTCACTAGTGTACTATTGCGTGAGATTGCATAAGCTAGTAATAGAGGTGTCCATGTCAATGTTGTACGAGTAGTTTTTTATGAATTTGTGTTTAAGTTCATCCCATGTTTGAATATCCTTTTGAGTGGAGAACCATTCAAGGGCAGGACCTGCAAGAGTTTTAGAGAAGAGTCTCATCAAGTATGTTGGTTCATAGGTGGCATCCATATAGTTGGTTGCGAATTCTCAGACATGTTCGATAGGATTTGTCTTTCCACTATATTTGGTAAAATTAAGTGACACACATCCCGGAGGAAATGGTGGCATGTATAAGTTCATGTCAAAGGGATATACAGATAAATCATATGACACTTCTGATTTCTTACCAGATATTTGAATATTTTCTATGGTCTTCTCTAGACCCGTCAGTTTTTCTTGCAAGGCATCGATTATGGGGTCATTTGTGGTGCCATACATTGGATTGATTGGTACACCATAGGTCCCCATTTGTTGTGAGTGGATGTTGGTGTGCTGTTGAGGAATGTGTTGTTATGACATGTATGCTATATTTTGGTTTGTGTGTTGGTACTGAAAGTTTGGATTGGGGATGTGTTGATGGGTATGAATATGGGATGAATATGTCGGAATGTGTCCCCCAACCATTTAGGTCAATATTTGGGGAATATGGTGACTAGGAATATTTTGGTGTCTGATAGATTCCATAGGTTGCGTGTTTTGGTTGCCTAGTTGGGGTTGTTGGAACTGTCCCAGAGGAATATTCATGTTTTGTCCTTGGGAGGGGTTAGTATTAATCTATGTTGACGTGTTAACATTTGGTTGCAGTCCTTGAATAAAGAGACATCATTTACCTCCACCCAAAGGAATATGTGAGGTACCAATGAGAGGATATGATGAGGATGCATTCATGGTACTGGATGTAGTCGTAAATGGAGGATTTGAATGGATTTATGATGCCCCCAAGGCATTTACTAAAGTGGTAAATAGAGGATTGGAATAGCTTACATACATTTCTAAGGACCCAAAGGTGGCTCCAGCTAATTGTGACGATATTGTGGATAGTGTAGGAAATGTGACAGATTGTGTTCCTCCAATGGATGTAGCATTGATTGAATTGGAATTGTTTAGAATGTTAGAGGTAGCACTCATGGTAGTTGTGATAGTTTGCGAGGTAGCATCAAAAAAGGTATTGTTTTTGTTGTTTGGAGGTTGACCACTATTGGACATGTTATTTGTATTGTTGACATTATGGTCAGGAGATGTCGGTCTCAAAGTATTAATGTAAAACCCACGGGGTAATTTAGCTCCTTGACTTAAAAGTATGGCTAAATATCTGTCTCTATCATATAAGACCATTTGTTCTACAAAGTAGGCTGCCTCCGGATCTTGTGCTACTACCTCTAGGTTTTCCTCAAGCAATTGTCCATATTCATCCTTACGTAAGAATGGTTCAAAGGGGTTGTTTGATGAGGATAGTATGGTCATGAGAGGTTGAGTATTTGTGTCACTAAATGGTCGTCAAAAGTCCAATTTAGGTCATAAGTGTGAATGGTGGCATTGGAATTGGAATCTTTTCCAAAGTTTTCCATTTGTCTTTTCTTTCTTTGGAGTCTAGTTTCCACCATAAAAGGGAATTGCTCAAATGAGAGTGATGAATATGACGACTAAATGCAAGGATGATGCTAGCCTATGTTTTTTTTTATTTTTGATAAAGGATGCTAATGCAAGACTATGTTTTTGGATTTTTGATAATAAGGGATGACAATGCAACAATGTTTTCTAAAGAAAATGGCCAATGTAAAATGACGACTAGGATGACAAGCTATGACAAAAAAAAATTGTATTTTTGGAATAAAGGATGACAATGCAAGGTGATGATGACATTTTCCTAAGGAAATGATGAAGAAAATATGACAAGGTTGTCAAGGTAGAAGTGCCAAATGAGGACTAAGATGATAATGTTGACCAAGGACTAAGATGATTAATGCAAAGTCGAGGTTGAAAATGAGGGCCAATGATGGACAATGTAAAGTCTAAGTTTAAAATGAGGACTAAGTTTGGACAATATTTGGAGAAAGGTTTTCCTAACCACTCTAAGCTTGACTTATGTCTCAATTTAGGTTATCAAATGACTTGCTAAGGGGACTAAATGACAAGGTGGAATGACGAGTGAGCCTGCCTAACTAGACTGTTGAGTTGGAGGTTCTCACAAAAAGGACAATGACTGAAAAGAGGAATAATGACTAAGTCCCAAGATAACCTAGTTTTGAAAACAATTGTTTTGCAAAGTGTGAAGATTTTGCCTAATCCAAATTTTTCCAAGATGAAATGTGAGGACAAATTTATGCTAAAAATGACGATTATGACGCCTAGGGAATGCAACTAAAATTGGGAAATTTTAAACGTATGGTTAAAATGTGAGCTAGTGAATACAAATGATGGATGTTTTGAGCAATTTCGATTCTGGTTTCTGACAGAGACCTTTGAAAAAGATGTTTTGACAATAGGCTAAGATGTTTGGACTTGAATTCTGGTCTAAAACAAGGTTTATTTTTCCATCAGGCGATTGCGTCGTTACAGGCAGCAAATGTGTTTCAGTTATCAAATGCGGCGCTAGAAATGGAAAATGCGGTTCAGTGTTACAAATGCAGCTTTACAGATGGAAAATGTGATTCAGTATTGCAGATGCAGCTTTATAGAAGGAAAATGTGTTTCAAGATAGGCGAATGTGGTGTTTGGAGTAGAAAATGTGTTTTAGCAGAGCAGATGTGTTGTGAAGGCTGGAAAATGTGGTGTGTTTTAATAGAGCGATTGCGGTTTAACAGATGCGTTGCAGAATGTAAAAAAGTCAATTTTTTGATATTTGTGGTCAAAAGCCTGAATTGTTTAAAGTTTGACAATTTGTTTCAAGATGTTTGAGTGTTGTTTGTTTCGTTTCAGTATCCAACAAACACTTGGCAAGCACGATATTTTGAAAAGTAATCAAACACATAAGAGAACAAGTACAATCCTATGGTTAAGCCAGGACAGTATTCGCTAGACTCCACATGGGTTTCCCCAGCCACATATCAGTAGCATGTAAATCTAGAAGCTTGGCTGCATGGGATCCCCCTTACAGTGCATTATCTTCTTAGGCCAACCAAGCTTCCAACCCCCATGAAACTCCCATGGTAGATTGATCACCTCTACTAAAGACTACGAAGACGTGGAAGGTTTAACACCGACCGGTGTTGTACTAGCAAATAGAAGGTTTTTGGCTTACTACACAAGAGTATTTAGCTTGAGACCCTCGTTCGAGTGGCCATACATGGGGTGCAAGATTAATATCCATTTAGGAGGCACTCCAGCCTGAAGAGGTTACGCTCAATAGGGTTTTGGGGAGTACCACTTGGTCCGTATGACACATCCACACTCGTAATCTTAGGTTTTCCCTTAAGCTTCACATTTATATACCAGTCGGGGGGTAGCTTGGCTTTAGCTCCATTACTAGTTTGAGTCATGTTGGGGTGATGAAATCCCTGGGCAGGCCCAATTTCTAGAGGAAATAATCATTTCTCTTACACCCAAGATCGGATGATTGCGCAAGGGGAGAGGATACTTTGGTTATTGCATCAAGGTTACGCAGGGACAAAGTGGGTCTGGCTTTCTGATCACCTAGTTCACAGAGGCTGAGAGAATATTTTCCTACCACTTTCAAACACAATCAAACAGAATTGAAAGCATGTTCATTTTAAGTGCACCAAAAAGAAATATTTTCTATATTAAAAAAAACAAGCACAATGTTTTTGGAATGAATCTTGGACACTCAAACCTGCAAAAGCATTTGTTAGGAATTTTAGAAAAAGGTCGTGGGCCCTCGAAATGTAATTGACACACACTACAAACAAATATTAGTAACAGGAAAAACCCCTATGCTAGGCAGAATGCAGAAGAAAACCAAAATGCAGAAGAAAACCAGAATGTAAAAAAAAAAATAGAAAACAAAAAAACCTGAATGTAAAATTTGAAAAGGAAATTACTAGGAAAATGCATCACAACATAGTGAATGCATCGCTAAGTGCATCAAATGCATCCCAGGCCCGCGTTCTTATTTAACAGGAAGATGTGTTGATTCACTATTCAAATGCAACTTGGTATTACAGATGCAGCTTTCCCAACTTTGTTTGCGGCACAGTAGAGCGATGTGGTGTTTCAGATGTCGAATACATCACTAAGCATCAAATGCGTCACTCTGTACATGTATTTGTAAAAAAGACAGAAAACAGAAAACCATATGAAAACTACCAAAAAAATAAATGTGTCGGGTTCACCAATGTATCAATGGGTTATCTTCGGGTAGAGTTAGCAGATTAGATCAATAATAAAAAAACCCAAAGAAGCTATCAAGTACACTGAAAGCAAATGAAATAAATGAGAATGATTATACCTGTTACTCATTGAAGCTTCCATGATTCACCTCCATAGCACCTTCTAGCTTGCTGGGTATGATTATTGCCCTCAAATTTGTGTATGTGAGGAAATGCCTACGATTAAGTCCTATGCAAGTGTTGAAGGATTTGAATGACAAAATAAGACTATGCCTATGACTATGACAAATGACTATGCCTATGAGTAAATAATCCAATTCAATAACTAAGTGCAAAGTATGCAATTACTATGTAATCATAAATTGGTCAGAATAACAAAGTGTTTTCGAGAATGTGAGCAAATTAGCTTTTTATAGAAAATGCAATTTTGGATGGACAGACAAGATTGAAAGTTGACAAAGCCTAAAATCAGTGGGCGAGATTTCATGTGACAATCCCTAATTAGGGTTAGGGAAAAATTATTAAATGAGTGGTCAAGATGTCATTTGAGAAAATCAAATCAACAGTCAAGAATAAATGTGATAATTAGTCAAAAAGACAAAGATTTTTGAAAATCAAGAAGATAAAGACTGTTTCATTTGTAAGATTTGAAAAATCAAGAGGATAAAGGTTGAACTGAAAAGCAAATATGAAAAATCAATAATTTGCTCAATTACTTGATTTTTGGAAGAAGATTTACCATTTTGAATTAAATTAATTCAAAATATGGATTTTGTGTGAATAAATAATCAATTTTTAGATTATTTACCAAAATGAACTGACAGTTAAGAATGTGATATCATTTTAAATAATTTCATTTATTTAAAATGAAGGAAATGTTAAACTAGGTAATTAAATAATTAAAGATAATTATTTAATTTAGAGGATTATGACCGATTATTAAATAAATAAATAAATTCATTTAATTATGAGAATTAGTGACATATTAAATAAATAAATAAAATTCATTTATTTAATAATGGAGAAGACATAAATGAATAAAGGTAATTAAATAAATTAAGCAATTTATTTAATTGTAAGAGGACAATAGACCCTTAGTGACATATCGAATAAATAAATAAAATTTATTTATTTAATAAGCATGAAGAATGCAAGAGATATGAATTAATTAAATAATAATCAATTATTTAATTAATAGTGGAAAGTGGACCAAGGACATAATTAAATGTCACAATTATGCTAGGACAAAAGTGGTAAAATAGAGCTTGCAGGCCTAGTTCATTTTTAAGTGTCTACAAGACCCAGTCCCAAACCGTGAGCAGGGGTCTTACACAGTCGCTTCCTAGAGATCAGAGAGATCCAGATCCTGGCACTAGACCATCAAGTGGAGGTACGCGGTCAGTGATGCCGACAACGTCTGGGGGGAGTACCACATAACTCCTGATTTGATGATTTCTTGATGTATTTTGGGACATGATGTATACACCATTATTCAATTTGAGACATTGATGTTGTACCTCTTGATTTCAGACATTATGATACTTTTCCATTTTTCATATTGATGTATCCCTATATATCTCTAGTTATCCTTGCACATTTGACATTGTGATTTTGAGGTGATATGATATGCGACAATGATTATGCTCTATGTGTCTACATGTGATTTTCATGTGATAGATGCATTTGATTTCTATTTTATGATAATGATCATGATGATTATGATGGATGCATTTTTATTTCTATGTTATGATGCAATGTGATGTTCCATGTGATGATGATTATAATGATTATGATGATTATGATATTGATATGCTATGGATGCAAATGATGATGGAATTGATGTGCTAGGATTCTAGGATGCTTTATGAATGAAGTCTACATGATGTATGTGATGGATCTTATAATAATGATATGATATGTAATGCATTTCATGTTTTTGTTCTTTTCCAATACAAATAAATGATGCCATGAATGGATGCATGTATTATAATGTAAATGTATGTGTGAATGGATGGATGTAATGATCTTATGATAGTGTATAGTCCTATGTGTTTATGATGCAAATATTATGATGACCATGATGATTATGTAATGATAATATGATAATGCGTGATAAATGATTTTATATGCTTTATGGATGATGGATTTGATTATTTGAATGATATGTGATGCAAATGATTATGCCTAACTGAGTTCGCAAGACTTCAAAACCTCTAGGGCCTTAAGCTTAAATGAGTGAATCTGTCCAACTTCCAAAAGTTGTGGGAAGATTGGAGTAAATTGATTATTTGTTTTAAAGTTAAGCTTCACACACCTTGACGTGTTTCCCCAACTCTCTTGGAAATCTAAAGAGGCTCACTCATTTGAGCTTAGTGGACCACTTTCTTAATGCAACTATATGACATGATTTTGATTATGGAAATGATATGCAATGCAAGTCTTTTTGTGCTTTTTTCTTGATGTAAATATCATGATGTGATGCATGGATTATACATAAATGATGATGCAACTGATGTGCAACTAAATGAAAATGATGTGTTTTTGGTTAATGTCAAATTTACTCAATCTATTGATAATAGAGACAACACCATTGTGAAATTATTTTAGCTTTGAAAAACCCCATAGATATAGATGCAATACTAACATGAATGCAATCTACCATAACTATGCAAATATAATATGAAAAAGTTGTCATTGTAACAACCAATGTGTCATGCTTTTTATCATCATTGAGCTTTAAAAATGTTGAAAGTGAGTACAATTATCGATGGCATATTTTAGACCATGATGACCTAAGTACTACTTCCGTGATGTTTGATATTGCAGGTTAACACAAGCATCTAAGTATACTTAAACTGAGATGACTAAAGCATTTTTTGCGTAAACAAACAAGAGTTAACCATTTTCCTATGCAAATTCAGAATGTCATTAGTGAGACTTTGTAGAGCACATCCCACAACAATTTGCATAGTAATAGTGATCAACTCACAGAAAGCAAACAAAGAAAAATTAACACAAACCTTAATGAAACGAACTATATCAAAGATTTGAAGCAAACAAACTACTCTACTTTGTAGTTAAACAAATCTTTTGAGAACGTCTCATTGTCCTCTATCATCAAGGATTTATTAAGCCATTTTAGCTCTCAAATTCATATGTATGCACTTATGGTTGTTAAAATGACAACTTGAGAAACAAGATTGATGTTTAATATGCAAGCTAATGAATTTTCTATATGAAAATATGTGATGGAAATGATAATGTGTATTATGATAAATAAACAAGTGGAGGTGGATACTATGGTAGTGATCTATGTGATTCTACATATGATTCTAGATATGCTCAAATGTAAACTAAAAATATGCTAATCTAAAATGCAACTATGATGAAAGATGGGACATAGAATGCAACTACAAAGCAAAGTATGAATCTAAGATGTAAAAACAAAGCAAAACATGATGTTAGACGCAACTATAAGACTCCAAAATTCTCCAAAGCTCCAATGATATTCCTACATGATAACTCTATTTAAAAGTGGATACAAAATACAATGGCAAAGGGTTGTATTTATAGGATTTTTCAAGCATCTTGTGAGGTGGCAAAGATCAACAGTCCAGATTCAAACAAGAAGGATGAACAGTGGAGATGAAGAGAATCAAGAATGTGTCCCCTTGACCAAAGACAACATTCCAAATGGATGGAGGAATCTCTTGACCAATAGGCAACATGCCAAATGGATGGGAGACTCAAGTGTGGGAAGAAAATACCATGTGCTTGAAATCTTGTTGACCCAAGTGTGTGAAAAATAAGACATGTGCTTGAGGATAATTCTAATTTGAAAATTAGAATTATTTAATTTCATGTGACCTTGGTGAGGTGGCATGAAAAATTATAGACATGTGAATGATCTTAATAATATGAGATTAGTGAAATTTAATTAAATAAAACAAGCTTATGAAGTTTTGTTTATTTAATTAAATTAGAAGAAAATGATTTTAGATTTGGAGAATTAGAAAAGGATGAACTATATAAATAAATTGCAAATTTATTTATACGTAGATAGAATATTAATTAAATAGCTAGTATTTAATTAATTTAATGTTGTGACCAATTTTAGGTGTATACATTTTCCCCTCTTTGAAGTAATGTGTTTACATATTGCTTCAAAGAAAAATTTGATACTAATGCCAAGAAAGAAAAATTTGATGCCCGATGTTGATTTTCAGTTGATGATGGATATATGCCCCCTCGGTAGATAAATTAGTGAATTTTTGGATTTTTAGGATTTTTTGGAATTTTTGAAAACTTTGAGAATTTTCCAATGAATTGATGATGATAAAAAAAAATTTGTTCGTTGGAAACGATTTATCTCCAAAAAAATGATTTATAGGCCACCAGGTGATGAAATAGTCATTTAAGCCCCTTTTGAAAAATAAAATAAAACAACCCCAGAAAATGCCACTTAATTAACCTTAAAAGGTTAAAAAGTTGATTAGAAAATTTGTTTGTGCATTTGCAATTTGAGAACTTTGAGAGTGAGAGTGATTTAGCACTTTGGAGCAAAAATGGTGATCCCTTATTCCATGCACCGGTTCGAACGAGTCAGGCGACACAACCGTCCAACAACATATGGACCTATGGTGAGTACCCCAAAAATTGCCTTGTAATTTGTGCATTTAATTTTCCTACTCTTTTTCACATTTTGAATTTGGATTTCTTAGTTTAGCACATAGAACAACTGCAATAGCTCATAGGCCACCCGAAGTAGTGCATAAGATAAATGAATTAGCTCATATGATAGATTAGCGCTTAGGTGTGCCAAAGTAGCACATAGGATAAATGAATTAGCGAATTGAATGATGTAGCACATAGATTGTCCGAATTAGTGCATAGAACCAACAAAATAATGCATAGGTTAGATTAGCACTTAGGACAATTAAATTAGTGCATAGATGACCCAAAGTAGTGCATCGGGTATTTCGGCGAATCGACACTGTTCTGGCGCATTGAGCAAATGAAATGGCGCATAGAGTAATTTGACATAGTGGAGGTCTGTTTTAGCACATTGATGAAATTCTCCAACGCATAGAGTCTTTTAGTGCATAGAAGCACTGTTTTAGTGCATTGGGGAAATTTGATGATTTTCTTGATGAGACTCCTTGAATTTGATGGTATTCAAGATCATGTCAACCTTTGTGCTGATGATGATTGATGATGTTGATAGGTTAGATGTCCATTGATCTCGTGATAGGAGAGATTCAATGATAGGATGATGATAATTGTCCTCATGATAGGTGAGGAACAATTATAATTTTATTTAATGAACCCCATGATAGGCAAGGTACATTGATTGATTGATAAACCTCATGATAGGCGAGGTTGAATTGATTGATTTGAGAAACCTCATGATAGGCGAGGTTGAATTGATTGGTTTGAGAAACCTCATGATAGGAGACAATGTATTGACTGATGAACCTCATGATAGGATATGTTAATTTGATTAATGAACCTCATGGTAGGCGAGGTTAATTTGATTGATGAACCTCATGATAAGCGAGGTTAATTTGATTGATGAACCTCATATTAGACGAGGTTAATTTTATTGATGAACCTCATGATAGGCGAGGTTAATTTGATTGAAGAACTTCATGATAGGTGAGGTTAATTGGATTGATGATAGGTTGATTGATTATGATTGATAAATTGATTAATTGATGTCGATTAATTAATTGGTTGGTTTGTGATTTTGTGATGATAGGAGTCATTGGATAGTTTATAGATCAGAGAGTGCTTTCCCCAAATGTGGGATTTGATTCCACACCTGACGCAGGATGATAGGTATGTTATTGCACAATATGGTTTATCGTATTTGATATATATGCCCCAGATTAGGGTGAATAGGGGTTCATTCATAGCTTTGGCTGAGAGATGGCACAGTGACTATAACACTTTTCATTTTCCCACTGGTGAGATCGCAGTTATGCTAGAGGATGCATATCAGATTCTTCAGATTCCTATGGTTGGAGAGTTGGTTCTTTATGATTCTTAGGAGCAGGGTGGGACTGAGGCACTACACGAAGTTTTTGAGGATGACCAGATATGCAGCTATGAGATACCGTGGAGAGACATGGTCAATGGTTATGCCACATTGTCATTTATTCTTGTCGGATTCATTGGAGGGTTCCTTTGTCCTGATCTCAGGTCAAAGGGACTATGAGTTGGATGGGGTAGGATTTTGAAGAGCATGAATGTTCATGGGACCATATATGCATGGGGTTGTTGTATGCTTGTGCACCTATACCATGATCTGCACTGGGTGGTTTACGAGGACATAGTTTGGAAGCGTTGGTCACATTGCTTCAGGTCTGGGCCTGGGAGCATATAGCAGTTACACGACCAGTTGCAGAGAGATAGCGACCGGCCTTGAGGCCATATGTACACTTGTATAGAGGTCAACTTGCTCAGCCTAGACTGGGAAAACTAGAGTTTTGGAAGAGGACCTTGGATGACCTAGATTCCATGGTCTGGTGACCATATTTGGATTGTGATCCATCACCGGGGGATCAGGCTGAGATGCCATTTTTGTTTCAGCCCATATATTTGATTGGTTGCACTCAATTTATTATCGAGAGATTTTTTCTATTGAGAGTATTGAGAAAGTATGATAGACTACAAGGGATGCCCCATGGAGTGGCACACTATGCATCATGATAGTAGGATGTGATAGAGTGGGGGGCCATTTTTTCATATGATACAATAGTGGAGTATTATCAGGTATTGCAGGGCATCAGGTGGGAGGTACATCTGGAGATCATCGATGCACCGATATCAGATGTGTATGCTTAGTATATGTTTCAGCATCCATTCCTGGCTTACCATCCTAGATGAGCCAATACTCTTGTTAGAGGAGGAGGGAGTACTAGGGAATGGGCGGAGATGGTGGAGAGAGGAGGCCGAGGAGGAGGAGGAGAATTTTCAAGAGGATAGCAGTGATGGAGATGAGAAGGATGATGATGGGGGTGATGGGGGTGGAGATGAGGGTGGTGGAGGGCAAAGTCTCGACATTGGAGAGCTAAGAGTGCCTCACAGGAGGCGATGGGTGGAGATCTGACTTCCTTCCCCACAATAGTAGACACAAATCATTGCTTTATAGGTGTAGGTTGAGACTTTGTTGGGTCAACTAGAGCAGGATTAGGGTCTCCTGGCACAGGCACAGGGATAGGTCCAGGTATTGATGACTGAGAGGGATGCTACTAGACAGTAGATACAACAAATAAAGGCTCAACTTGCCCAGGTTCAAACCCATGATCAAGGACAGGTACAGGCCCAAGGGAAGATTGTGACACTTACTGCGGAGAGCTACACCTTGAGGCAGCAGGCTGAGCAGGCTGAGGGAATTACTTAATGACTAGAGAAGATTGCAGTGGCTACTAGCTCAACAAATTTCTTTAGAGAGATACGTCGCACTGCCCAAGAGGTAGAGTTCTACAGAGGTAGATATCATGAGCTAGTCCCTCCCGAGCAACAAGAGAGTTTTGCGCAATCTCGGTCGAGCAGGACCCAATCCCAGACCGTGAGTAGGGTTGTTAAACAATCGCTTCCTAGAGATCAGAGAGATCCAAATCCTGGTACTAGACCATTCGGTGGAGGTACGTGATCAGTGATGTCGACACCATCTGGGGGGAGTACACAACTCCTGATTTGATGATTTATTGATGCATTTTGGGACATGATGTATACACCATTATTTAGTTTGAGACATTGATGTTGTACCTCTTGATTTTAGACATTATGATAATTTTCCATTTTTGATATTGATGTAACTCTATATTTCTCTAGTTATCCTTGCACATTTGACATTATGATTTTGAGGTGATATGATATGTGGCGATGATTATGATCTATGTTTCTACATGTGATTTACATGTGATTGATGCATTTGATTTCTATTTTATGATAATTATCATTATGATTATGATGGATGCATTTTTATTTCTATGTTATGTTGTAATGTGATGTTATATATGATGATGATTATGATGATTATGATATTGATATGCTATGGATGAAAATGATGACACAATTGATGTGCTATGATTCTAGGATGCTTTATGAATGAAGTATGCATGATGTATGTGATGGATATTATGATAATGATATGATATGTAATGCATTTCATGTTTTTGTTCTTTTCCACTACAAATAAATGATGCCATGAATGGATGCATGTATTATAATGTAAATGTATGTGTGAATGAATGGATGTAATGATTTTATGATAGTGTATAGTCTTATGTGTTTATGATGCAAATATTATGATGACCATGATGATTATGTAATGATGATATGATAATGCATGATTGATGATTTTATATGCTTTATGGATGATGGATTTGATTATTTGAATGATATGTGATGCAAATGATTATGCCTAACTGAGTTCGCAAGACTTCAAAACCTCTAGGGCCTTAAGCTTAAATGAGTGAATCTGTCCAACTTCCAAAAGTTGTGGGAAGACTAGAGTAAATTGATTATTTGTTTTAAAGTTAAGCTTCACACAACTTGATGTGTTTCCCCAACTCTCTTGGAAATCTAAAGAGGCTCACTCATTTGAGCTTAGTGGACCACTTTCTTAATGCAACTATATGACATGATTTTGATTATGGAAATGATATGCAATGCAAGTCTTTTTGTGTTTTTTCCCGATGTAAATATCATGATGTGATGCATGGATTATACACAAATGATGATGCAACTGATGTGCAGCTAAATGAAAATGATTTATTTTTGGTTATTGTCAAATGTACTCAATATATTGATAATAAATACAACACCATTGTGAAATTGTTTTAGCTTTGAAAAACCCCATAGATACAGATACAATACTAATATGAATGAAATCTAACATAACTATGCAGATCTAATATGCAAAAGTTTTCATTGTAACAACCAATTTATCTTGCTTTTTATCATCATTGAGCTTTAAAAATGTTGAAAGTGAGTACAAGCATCGATGGCATATTTTAGACCATGATGACCTGAGTACTACTTCCATGATGTTTGATATTGCAAGTTAAAACAAGTATCTAAGTATGATTAAACTGAGATGAGCTGAGCATTTCTTTCATAAACAGACAAGAGTTAACTATTTTCCTATGCAAATTCAAAATGTCATTAGTGATACTTTGTAGAGCATGTCATGTGACAATTTGCATAGTAAAAGTGATCAACTCACAAACAACAGACAAAGAAAAATCAACACAAACCATAATGAAATGAATTACATCAAAGATTTGAAGCAAACAAACTACTCTACTTTGCAATTAAACAAATATTTTGAGAATGTCTCATTGTCCTCTATTCTCAAGGATTTATTAAGCCATTTTAGCTCTCATATTTGTATGTATACACTTATGGCTGTTAAAATGACAACTTGAGAAACAAGATTGATGTTTTATATGCAAGCTAATGAATTTTCTATATGAAAATATGTGATAGAAATGATAATGTCTATTATGATAAATAAATAAGTGGAGGTGGATACTATGGTAGTGATCTATGTGATTCTACATATGATCCTACATATGCTCAAATGCAAACTAAAAATATGCTAATCTAAAATGAAACTATGATGCAAGATGGGACATATAATGCAACTATGAAGCAAAGTATGAATCTAAGATGTAAAAACAAAGCAAAACATGATGTTAGATGCAACTATAAGACTCCAAAATGCTCCAAAGCTCCAACAATATTCCTGCATGATAACTCTATTCAAAAGTGGATACAAAATACAATGGCAAATGGTTGTATTTATAGGAATTTTCAAGCATCTTGTGAGGTGGCAAAGATCAATGGTCCAGATTCAAACAAGAAGGATGAACAGTGGAGATGAGGAGAATCAAGAATGTGTCCCCTTGACCAAAGACAACATGCCAAACCGATGGAGGAATTTTTTGACCAATATGCAACATGCCAAATGGATGGGAGACTCAAGTGTGGGTAGAAAATACCATGTGCTTGAAATCTTGTTGACCCAAGTGTGTGAAGAATAAGACATGTGCTTGAGGATAATTCTAATTTAAAAATTAGTATTATTTAATTTCATGTCACCTTGGTGAGGTGGCATGAAAAAAAAGTTGTAGACATGTGCTTGAATTCTTAATATGAGATTAGTGAAATTTAATTAAATAAAACAAGCTTATGAAGTTTTGTTTATTTAATTAAATTAGAAGAAAATGATTTTAGACTTGGAGAATTAGAAAAGGATGAACTATATAAATAAATTGCAAATTTATTTATACGTAGATAGAATATTAATTAAATAACTAGTAATTAATTAATTTAATGTCGTGACAGATTTTAGGTGTATACATTTTGCCCCTCTTTGAAGTAATGTGTTTACACATTGCTTCAAAGAAAAATTTGATACTAATGCCAGAAAAAAAAAATTGATGCCCCAGATGTTGATTTTTTAGGTGATGACAGATATATGCCCCTTCGGGAGATAAATTGGTGAATTTTTGGATTTTTAAGATTTTTCGGAATTTTTGAAAATTTTGAGAATTTTTCGATGATTTGATGATGATCACAAAATTTTGTGTGTTAGAAATTATTTATCTCCCGAAAAATGATTTATAAGCCACTGAGTGATGAAATAGTCAATTAGGCCCCTTTGGAAAAATAAAATAAAACCCTATAAAATGCCACTTAATTAAACTTAAAAGGTTAAAAAGTTGATTAGAAAATTCATTTGTGCATTTGCAATTTGAAAACTTTGAGAGTGAGAGTGATCTAGCACTTTGGAGCAAAAATGGTGATCCTTTATTCCACTCACTAGTTCAAGTGAGTCAGGCGGTACAACCGCCCAACAGCGTACGGACCTCTGTCGATTACCCCAAAAAATTACCTCGTAATTTGTGCATTTAATTTTTCTGCTCTTTTTCATGTTTTGAATTCAAATTTCTTAGTTTAGCTCATAGACCAACAACAATAGCGCATAGAATGACTAATCTAGCACATCCATTAACTTAGCGCATAGGCCACTCGAAGTAGTGCATAGGATAAATGAATTAGTGCATAGGATAAATGAATTAGCACATAGGATAGATTAGCGCTTAGGTGTGCCGAAGTAGTGCATAGATTGTTCGAATTAGCACATAAAAGAAACAAAATAGCGCATAGGTTAGATTAGAGCTTAGGACAATTAAATTAGCGCATAGATGACCCGAAGTAGTGCATCGGGTATTTCGGTGCATCAAAACTCTGTTTCGGTGCATTGAGAAAATGAAATGGTGCATAGAGTAATTCGGCGCACTCCAGGTCTGTTTTAGCGCATTGATGAAATTCTCTAGCATATAGTTTCTTTTAGCGCATAGAAGCACTATTTTAGCGCATTGGGGAAATTTGATAATTTTCTTGCAAGACTCCTTGATTTTGATGATATTTGATCATGTCGACCTTTGTTTTGATGATGATTGATGATGTTGATAGGTTAGATGTCCATTGATCTCATGATAGCAAGATTCAATGATAGGATGATGATAATTCTGCTCATGATAGGCGAGGAACAATTATAATTTGACTTAATGAACCCCATGATAGGTGAGGTACATTGATTGATTGATAAACCTCATGATAGGTGAGGTTGAATTGATTGATTTGAGAAACCTCGTGATAGGCGAGGTTAAATTGATTGGTTTGAGAAACCTCATGATAGGCGAGACTGTATTGATTGATGAACCTCATGATAGGTGAGGTTAATTTGATTGATGAACCTCATGATAGGCGAGGTTAATTTTATTGATGAACCTCATGTTAGGCGAGATTAATTTTATTGATGAACCTCATGATAGGCGAGGTTAATTTGATTGATGAACCTCATGATAGGTGAGGTTAATTGGTTTGATGATAGGGTGATTGATTGTGATTGATTAATTGACTGATCGATGTCAATTAATTGATTGATTGATTTGTGATTTTGTGATGATAGGAGCCATTGGATAGTTTATAGATTAGAGAGCACTTTCCCTAGACGTTGGATTTGAGTCCACACCTGACACAAGATGAGAGGGATGTTATTGCACAATGCAGTTTATTGTCTTTGATAGATATGCCCTAGATTAGGGTGAACAGGGGTTTATTCATAGCTTTCACCGAGAGATGGCATAGTGACCATAATACTTTTCATTTGCCAACAAGTGAGATCACAGTTATGCCAGAGGATGTGTATAGGATTCTTCAAATTCTTGTGGTTGGATAGTTGGTTCTTTATGATTCTTAGGAGCAGGGTGGGACTGAGGCGCTACGCAGAGTTTTTGAGGATGACCAGATATGTGGCTATAAGATACCATGGACAGATATGGTCAATGGTTACGCCACATTGTTGTATGTTCTTGCCAGATTCGTTGGAGGGTTCCTTTGTGCTGATCTCAAGTAAAAGGGACTATTAGTTGGATGGGGTAGAATTTTGGAGAGCATGATTGCTCATGGGACTAGATATGTGTGGGGTTGTTGTATGCTTGTTCACCTGTACCATGATTTGCATTGGGTGTTTTACTTGCGAGGAAGCAGTTTGGCATCAGGGATCACATTGCTTCAGGTCTTGGCCTGGGAGCATATAGTAGTTACACACCCAGTTGCAGATAGAAAATGACCAGCCTTGAGGCCATATGTACACTTGTATAGAGGCCGACTTGCTCAACCTAGACTGGGAAAACTGGAGTTCTGGAGGAGGACATTGGATCACCGAAAGTCTGTGGTCTATCGATCGTATTTGGATTGTGAGTGATGGCTGAAGGATCAGGATGAGATGCCATTTTTGTTTTAGTCCATATATCTGATTGGTCGCACTCAATTTATTATTGAGATATTTTTTCTATTGAGAGGATTGAGATAGTATGACAGACTATAGGGGATGTGCCATGGAGTGGCACACTATGCATGACAACAATAGGATGCAATAGAGTGGGGTCCCAGTTTTTCATATGATACAATAGTGGAGCATTATCAGGGATTGCAGGGCATGAGGTGGGAGGTGCATCCGGAGATGACCAATGCACTAATACCAAATGAGTATGCTTAGTATATGTTTCAACATCCATTCCCTCGGCTTACCATCCTGGATGAGCCAACACTGTTGTTAGAGGACGAGTGAGTAGTAGGGCATAGGCGGAGATGACAGAGAGAGGAGGCCGAGGAGGAGGAGGAGGAGGAGTCTCAGGAGGATAACAGTGATGGAGATGGCAAGGATGATGATGGGGGTGATGGGGGTAGAGATGAGGGTAGCGGAAGGTCAGGTCCTGACATTGGAGAGCTGAGAGTGCCTTGCAAGAGATAACCAGTGGAGATCTGAATTCCTTCCCCACAACAACAGACATAGATCGTTGCTTTATAGGTGTAGGTTGAGACTTTGCAGGGTCAGCAAAAGCAAGCTCGGGCTCTCCTGGCATAGGGACAGGGATAGGTCCAGGTATTGACGACCAAGAGGGATGCTACTAGACAACAGATACAACAAATACATGCTCAACTCGTCCAGGTTCAAGCCCAGGATCAGGAACAGGTACAGGCCCAGGGGAAAATTGCAACACTTACTATAGAAAGGGACACCCTAAGGCGGCAGGCCGAGCAAGCTAAGGGAATTTCTTAGAGAATAGAACAGGCTGCAGCAGCAACTGGCTTAGTAGATTTCTTCAGAGAGATATGTCGCACTGCCTAGGAGGTAGAGTTCTATAGAGGCAGGTATCATGAGCTATTCCCTCCTGAGTGGCAAGAGAGATTTACGCAGTCTTGGTTAGGATAGACCCAGTCCCAAACCATGAGTAGGGGTGTTACACAACTACTTCTTGGAGATCATAGAGATCCAGATCCTAGTACTAGACCATCAGGTGGAGGTACGTGGTCAATGATGCCGACACCGTTTCGGGGGAGTACCACATAGCTCCTAATTTGATGATTTCTTGATGTATTTTGGGACATGATGTATACACCATTATTCAGTTTGAGACACTGATGTTGTACCTCTTGATTTCAGACATTATGATACTTTTCCATTTTTGATATTAATGTATCTCTATATATCTTTAGTTATCCTTGCACATTTGACATTATGATTTTGAGGTGATATGATATGCGGTGATGATAATGATCTATGTGTCTACACACAATTTTCATGTGATGGATGCATTTGATTTCTATTTTATGATAATGATCATGATGATTATGATGGATGCATTTTTATTTCTATGATATGATGCAATGTGATGTTCTATATGATGATGATTATGATGATTATGATATTGATATGCTATGGATGAAAATGATGACACAATTGATGTGCTATGATTCTAGGATGCTTTATGAATGAAGTATGCATGATGTATGTGATGGATATTATGATAATGATATGGTACGTAATGCATTTCATGTTTTTGTTCTTTTCTAATACAAATAAATGATGCCATGAATGGATGCATGTATTATAATGTAAATGTG
The DNA here is from genome assembly GCA_007258455.2 of Sequoia sempervirens. NCBI lineage: Eukaryota > Viridiplantae > Streptophyta > Pinopsida > Cupressales > Cupressaceae > Sequoia > Sequoia sempervirens. Next base: position 85,889 of record VDFB02010411.1, read on the forward strand.
TGTGTGAATGGATGGATGTTATGATCTTATGATAGTGTATAGTCCTATGGGTTTATGATGCAAATATTATGATGACCATGATGATTATGTAATGATGATATGATAATGCATGATTAATGATTTTATATGCTTTATGGATGATGGATTTGATTATTTGAATGATATGTGATGCAAATGATTATGCCTAACTGAGTTCGTAAGACTCCAAAACCTCTAGGGCCTTAAGCTTAAATGAGTGAATCTGTCCAACTTCCAAAAGTTGTGGGAAGAGTGCAGTAAATTGATTATTTGTTAAGTTAAGCTCCACAAAACCTGACGTGTTTCCCCAACTCTCTTGGAAATCTAAAGAGACTCACTCATTTGAGATTAGTGGACCACTTTCTTAATGCAACTATATGACATGATTTTGATTATGGAAATGATATGCAATGTAGGTCTTTTTGTGTTTTTTCCTAATGTAAATATCATGATGTGATGCATGGTTTATACACAAATGATGATGCAACTGATGTGCAACTAAATGAAAATGATGTGTTTTTGGTTAATGTCAAATGTACTCAATCTATTGATAATAGAGACAACACCATTGTGAAATTTTTTTAGATTTGGAAAACCCCATAGATACAGATGCAATACTAACATGAATGCAATATAACCTAACTATGCAGATCTAATATGCAAAATTTGACATTGTAACAACCAATTTTTTTCGTTGTTTTTATCATCATTGAACTTTTAAAATGTTGAAAGTGAGTACAAGCATTGATGGCATATTTTAGACCATGATTACCTGAGTACTACTTCCATGATGTTTGATATTGCAAGTTAACACAAGCATCTAAGTATAATTAAATCAAGATGACCTAAGCATTTCTTGCGTAAATAGACAAGAGTTAACCATTTTCCTATGAAAATTCGGAATGCCGTTAGTGATACTTTGTAGAGCACGTCCTACGACAATTTGCATAGTAATAGTGATGAACTCACAGACAACAGACAAAGAAAAATCAACACAAACCTTAATGAAACAAATTATATCAAAGATTTGAAGCAAACAAACTACTCTACTTTGCAGTTAAACAAATCTTTTGAGAATGTCTCATTGTCCTCTATTCTCAAGGATTTATTAAGCCATTTTAGATCTTATATTTGTATGTATGCACTTATGGCTATTAAAATGACAACTTGATAAATGAGATTGATGTTTAATATGCAAGCTAATGAATTTTCATATGAAAATATGTGATAGAAATGATAATGTGTATTATGATAAATAAACAAGTGGAGGTGGATACTATGGTAGTGAGCTATGTGATTCTACGTATGATTCTACATATGCTCAAATGAAAACTAAAAATATGCTAATCTAAAATGCAACTATGAAGCAAAGTATGAATCTAAGATGTAAAAACAAAGAAAAACATGGTGTTAGATGCAACTATAAGACTCCAAAATTCTCCAAAGCTCCAACGATATTCCTGCATGATAACTCTATTCAAAAGTGGATGCAAAATACAATGGAAAAGGGTTGTATTTATAGGATTTTTCAAGCATCTTGTGAGGTGGCAAAGATCAACGATCTAGATTCAAACAAGAAGGATGAATGGTGGAAATGAAGAGAATCAAGAATGTGTCCCCTTGACCAAATACAACATTCCAAATGGATGGAGGAATCTTTTGACCAATAGGAAACATGCCAAATGGATGGGAGACTCAAATGTGGGAAGAAAAGACCATTTGCTTGAAATCTTGTTGACCCAAGTGTGTGAAGAATAAGACATGTGCTTGAGGATAATTCTAATTTAAAAATTAGAATTATTTAATTTCATGTGACCTTGGTGAGGTGGCATGAATTTTTTTTTTGTGGACATGTGCTTGAATTCTTAATATGAGATTAGTGAAATTTAATTAAATAAAACAAGCTTATGAAGTTTTGTTTGTTTAATTAAATTAGAAGAAAATGATTTTAGATTTGGAGAATTAGAAAAGGATGAACTATATAGATAAAGTGCAAATTTATTTATACGTTGATAGAATATTAATTAAATAGCTAGTATTTAATTAATTTAATGTTGTGACCTATTTTAGGTGTATACAAATAGAATTGATTCTTCTTTAGAGTGTGGGGTTTTACTCTTGAAAGTTTTTTTCCCTCAATAAATCATCTTGTTATGAAATAATATCTTGGTGTATTCTTTTCTATAGCTATAATATTTTTTTCTTCCACATACCTCTCCTCAAATTTTAGTGTAAAAATCATATTCTATACCATTTTTCTTTCATTTAGTATCAAAGTTGGACCATGTTAAACTCTTAGTGTTACAGACATATTCTTTTATACTAATATTAGATTAAGTTGGATCGTACATAGAAGGAAATTTGATTGCAAGAAAATGGTAAGACATTAAGGATAGAGATGGAAAGATTCATGTAGGAACTAAAGTTGAATAATGGAAGCTCAATATGGAGGTATTTTCATAAAAAGAGATCTATGGGTTTTGTAATTGGATCGAAAGTTGCTATAGTCAAATAAAAATACTAGGACACATTAAATAGAAATGATAAGTGTTTCAAGAAACTCTACTAGGTAGATTTGGTTTTTTTAAAATTTACATCAAGAAGCCACTATAGAATATCTTTTGAAGAAGGTAGGAAAATTTCATTAAACTAAATCCATGTGAATAAAATTTTCTTAAGAAATAAATTGTATACCCTTAGGATGGATGATGGTAGGTTTATAATTGAGAACATGAACATGTTCAATATGATCATGACTCATTATAAAAGTTATTGAAGTGAAAATAGATTAGGAATGGATAAGGTCATATAGCATTGTTATTTTAGAGAAATATGTGAAAAATATTTTGAATTAGCTAAGGAGGACCTATATGTTTATAGAAGATTTTAAAGAAATATGGGAAAAATATTTTGAATTAGCTAAGGAGGCCCTATAAGTTTATAGAAGAACAAGAAAAATTCAAGAAGGATAAAAAGTTAGAAAATAAAATATCCAAAACCTTTGGGAGATCTAAATCTCTAGAAAGCCAATTGAAGACAATGATAGATTAGAAGTAAATAATATAGAAGTTAATGCAATACACACATAATACCTTCACCTAAAACCCTTCTTTCTCCTCAAATTGAGCTGAAGTAGAGTGCACCCTAGCTCCACTTGATTTTCTCTTTTGATGTGTTGATGGAGGAATGTGGTTACTTATACAATTACCATGATATTAGGATTGATAGGATGATAGATAATATGGATAGAAAGAGGCTAAGAGAATGGAATATTAGGTAGGCTATGGAAGAACTAGATAGAAAATTTAGTAGTATAATGTTCAATAAGATGAAAAGAGATTATCCAAATGGCGTTAGAGGCCTCTTATTTATAGAAATTTCATGAGAGAAATCAAGGGCCAAGATAGATTGGTTAATGGATGGCTAGGATTAAATGAGGATCAAAGCTTGGATCATTTTTTTAGTCATCTGACAAGTGTTACATGAGGGATAAGGGCTAGATATAGAAATAAAGTAGGGCAACGAACCCTTATGCGAATGGATAAGATTAAGAGGTTGGATAGAAATGAATGGATGAGATAGAAAATTAATTTGACTTTTGAGAAGTGTCTAGATTCTATGAATCTAGATAAGGTCTTGGTTAGACATATGAAAGGGATTATTGTCACATGATAATGATTTTAGATTGTGAATCATGAGTGTGTGCAAGAAGTTGAGTACACTTTTTGGCCAAAAAGTGGAAGTGTTTTACCTGATTTTCAAAATTTATCACATTTGACCTTAAAATTTGAAGCACTTAGATATGGAATCTTAAAACAAGTCATTGATCATAAAATTTAGTACTCAGAGTCTAGTTTCCAAATATGTAATTTATTTTAATACCTAGATGATACAAGTTTATTTTAAATAGGCTTTTCTAAAAACCACTATTTAAAAGTCACTTTTTTTACCATACCATGCACGTGCATGTTACACCCCATTTCCTTGTTACCGAGTTACTTTTACCTTCATGAGTGAAAATATTGATAAATGTTAATTGTGAATTTAGTATGTTTAGTAAGAGAATGAAATACTAAAATATGCAATAAGATGTTATTGATTTCAAAGGAATGAATATGTTTTGTATAGATGAAATGCAATGAAAGAATAAGGATTACAATGTGAACATTCTAATGCTTTGTCAATACACATGTTTTATGATGCAAATGGATTTAATGTGAATGCCTAACTACCTTGGTGTTCTACTAAGTTGAATGCAAGAATAGGTTCAAGCCTTTAGAAGAGAGGGGAAGTATCACTCAAGAGAGGGACTTGGTCTGGTAACCTTTATAATCCTAATGATCTTAAATGAGCTTACACACACTCACATCCTAGTACGGTCTAGTTGAGTCAGAATAGTCATGAATCAGGCAAGTAATCTTTGGGTCTTAGGTTTTAGGGATGATTGAATTGATTGAGAAAATATAAATGATTTCTTTGATTGTTTGATCAAGTTATCGTGATTGAGTCTTTGAGCTTTCCGCATAGTTATCTTTACGTGGATTTGTATGCACATTAAATGTATACATGTATATTTATGTATATGCATGTCGATAAGGATATGATTTGATTTGCGTTGATAGGGGATAGTAAAAGATGATAAATATATATACCTATTAATGCATATTTGTATGGAAAATATTGGGTTTGACATATATATATTGAAAAATAATGTCTCGGTAAATGTTTATATATATTAATGTATATATATAATATTATATTTGACATCAAAGAATTATTTCGAGAATATATATGATAATATGTATAATTATAATGGTACATTATAATAAGTATATGTATTATTATATATATAATGCATTTTACAATCATTTACAAGTTCTGAGGGCGCAAGCAAATTAGGAAAGGTGCTGCAAATATTAATAAAACCTTAGCATATATATATTATAAGAGATGCACATAAAGTAAGAAAGAGGCATATATTATATGTTGCACTTGAACTTAGGATGACTATTGTATATGTGATGTCTTGTAATCTAAGCATAGTAAACCCAATTCATGATGCCAATGATAAATCTTTGACCAGCAATGAAACGAGTTAACACTACATGAACTAGCAGAAAATTAAGTCTTTTTAGGCACATAAAGAAGGTATAATATGCATGCACAAAATATAGTCAAATGTTGTAAATGGAAACTAATGCAAAATTAACACGATGGACTAAGTATTTGTTGGGTGTAAATGCCCATGTAGAGGAAGTAAGTCGACCAAGTCAAACAACAAACATTGACTCATGATAAATGGTGTGAATGGCATAATGTGATGCTAACTAAGAATGAGATGAATGGATTAGAAGTCTATTTCTCAATATAAATTTTTAGAATGAGAAGCATTTGAAATATATGAAGTGGTCAAGCATGCAACTATGCCAAGTAATTCAACCTTTAGGAAGCAATTACCTTGCATTGTTGATCATATTTCTTGTTGTCTGATTCAGTATTGACTCATTCACCCTGGTTGCGTATGTGTTTGCAGTGCAACAAATTTAGTTGCCACCTTTTATTTACCATGTTGAGTCAAACCATTTAAGTAGAGAAGTGTCAATCCTCATGCCCTATTTCTATCCTTTAGATGTTAATATTTGTGTATAAATAGAGGTGTTTCATACCTCCTTTGGATGCACAATAATTGCAATCTTGCTCTAATTTTTTTAAGTTATTATATTTTGATTTTTTGAACTGCGTGAGAAGTTTTAAGAGAATTAAGAGAGAATTTTGAGAGGAAGTCTTTGGTTAAGTGGGAGAAAGTTATTTGGTATTTTCTTACTTATTTGGGAAGGTTGTGATGGGAAACCAGATCAATCAATTGGAGCATTGCATAAACAAGCATGTTGATTCCTACTCTTTTATAATTTGTTTTATGTATATGAAAAGATTGTGTGACATTGTTTGTTTTGTTTGGGAAGTTATTTCAATTGATTATTAGAGAAATATTATTCTATTCTTTTGAGAAAATGAAAGGAATATTGTTGAACTTAGTATAAAGATCTATATTGCTTGAAATTTTTGTACATATTCCATATTGAGGAATGAGTGGATATAGTGGGAATAAATACTATATTAGGGATATAGCTGTTACCTAATTTTCACCCTCAGGCTCAATCAGTCAAAGCATCTATGTTGTAGGTGTTCATAAGGGCCAAATGGATGTTCCCATTGAGGGTTACTTCATGCATCTAATGACATTTCATGGGGATTTCAGTTGGGAGGCCTGCTCTATTGGAAACATGCCTCATATTAATGCTCAGTCTCCATTAGAGCCAGGTCAGCATAACATTTTCACTGTCTGGCCGATTGGCTACTTGATACTTTCCGTTTTGGACAGGTCACTGTGACTTGGTCTTTGTCTTGCCGAACGCGTCACTGTGGAGCCTATCTCTATAACAAGAGGGGTTCGGTATGACCTCTTACCGCATGGATTTCTTTGGCCGATAGGCCATTCAATCATCATTTGGCAAAGCTCACGGCAATCACAGGCTTCGGGGTGACCTACAACACTCAGTGAGAAGTCCCAGTGAAGGTTCAATGTCTCACTGATAGTAGATGGTGGCAGGTCATTGGGGAAACTCTCACCAGAGGAAACACTATCAGTGAGAGGTCTCAGCGATGTGAGAAAGTCACACCGACTGCTTGCATTCAGGGTAAGTAAGGGAATTCTACCAAAGGTCTCGGTGACCTAGGAAATCTCAGCGAAACAAAAGATTTGAAGCTCAGGCAGAATGAAGAGTTTGGCGTAAGTCTCAGTGACCAGTGAAGTCTTCCCACCAACACAAAAGAACCCCTCGGTATGACTAAGGGACTTTGCCAGAATGTCACGCCGATCTGTAGGGTATCTTGCCGAAAGGATATCACCTTTGCCAGATGTCTTGCCGAATGAAGGGTTCGCCAAAGGAGAATGAAGTCTACAAGAGGTCTCGGCGAATGGAGGGTGTCTCGGCGACAAAGAAAATATTGGTATAACCAAAGACGCTTGGTACAAAGTCTCCACGACTTGCTCGTGGCCTCGGCCAAGGTAAATACCTTCACCGTAATGTCTCGGCGAAGACATTTAGTCTCGCCGACTAGATGGGTGGTCTCAATGTATTTGCCTTCGGCAGGACTCTTGCCGATACTAGGATGGATCCTCACCAAGACAAAATCAGTTCGGAAAGACTTTTGCCGATACACAAGGATGTCTTTTCGGGAAGACAAAAGGAGATCTCGACAAAGGATATTGCCTTCAAAAAAATGTCTTGCCAAAGGATAAAGGTCACGATGAATCTCAGCGTGATGTCGGAAAAAGAAAAAGATGCTCGGTATGAAGTCTGGCCGACAGGCCAAAGTCTCAGCAAAAGTGATATCGACATGAAAAATGAAGCCCACTGTAACCTCTCGCCGATGAATGTTTCTCTTGCCGAAGTGAAGTGAAGTGAGCTCAGTTCGCCAAAGAAAGGTGCCTTCGGCACAACCCCTCGCCGATGAAGCGATGTCCTACCGACAAGAAACCAACGGAAGCCTCCTCAATGCACGAATATCTCACCGAGGAGTGAAGAGCCCGACGATGGGTTGAAGTGAGCTCAGAGAATGAAAAGGAGATTGGTAAGATGTCTCACCGACTGAGTAGGTTCTGGTCGAAGTAAAATTGGAGCTCGCTAAGAGGTTGAAGGCCTCGCCATAATGTCCTGCCAACCCGAAGGGGTCTCGCCAATACGAAATGAACTCAGGGAGTCTCGCTAAGACGTCTGGCCGATGTACAGAAAGGCAATCTTGGTGAGGTGAAGTGAGCTCAGAGCGAGAGAAAGGTGATCGGAAAGACTCTTAGAGCTTGCATGACTCTTGCCAATGATAGTGAGTTTTCTGATGGCTGCGGAGAAACATAATCGCATCGGGGAGACACAATTAAGTGTCTCACTGATGTGCGATTCTGGTGATGAGTTTGTGACCGCCCGAGACAGCTTGCATGGTGATTTGACCAGAAGGGAAGAAGATCAACAGGGCAAAAAACAACGTGTATCTGTTGTAAGACCAGGAGCATTCAAGGAACTCGACTGGGAGGTTAGAAAATAGGACACGATGTCAGGATCAGAATGAATGCAGTAGCTGTGGAATATCTGAAGAAGGCTTCCTCGGGAAATCTTTCATACCGACATGGACAGCCAGGACATGTAGGGATGCAACATTAATTCATCCAAAGGATTTGGGGTCAGATCTTTTTCTGAGACCGATATTTTTGTAAGCCCTAAGGGGCCAAGATCTTTTCTGTATATAAGACATTTTTTTCCTTTTTGTAAAGGAGTTTGGATGTATGCTCCTCTGAAGTCTGTGACCCTTTTGCAGTCCTCTCTCAGACTAGCACATTTCTGTAACTCAATTTGGAGTACAATATACAAAATATGCCTTGGTTACCATTGATGGTCCATCTTTTGCCCTTCTAATTTTTGTGAAGCATTGTGCATTCTTTCTTGATTCATTGAGCTACTTAGTGAAATTTCTCTTTCCTTATAGCTTTTGTTTCATGTCATGCCTTTCTTTTTAGAGGTAGTATCATGTAGGTTACAAAATGTGTTTATTTAATCCTGCACATTAGTTTCTAGTTTGTGAAAATCTGCCTTTCCTTCTTGAAGGTATGTGCATGTCAAACCTGTTTGTATGCGTGATCTATAGGATCTTGTTGTGCAATCTCATGGCTGTCACCAGTATTCAAGTGTAGTTCAAGTATCTCATTGTTCATGTCATTTCAGTGTATCACCTTAGTTTAGTCATAATTTATGTACTCCTCATCCCTTTTCCTCTCAAAGAATCAGTAGTTTAGGTGATACCCAAAGGAAGTCGGCCTTCTCCAGAGGTTCATTTTAGCTATAGGTGACCCACAGCCTTGAAATGATCCCATGTTGCTCTAGAATGCTCAATTTTTTGTAAACTTTGCACATGGTGCAATTCTAGGTGACAATAGTTTCTGGCACGCCCGGTGGGACTGTCAAGCAGATAGTTTTAAAATTTTCATATCTATTATTGATTTTGATATGCAACCAGTAAGATTCATGCCTTTCTGAGGTTAATATCAACATATCATGGTGACTCCGCATACCAGTGCATCATTGAGAAATTCAGCATACTGAGGAATTTGGTTTCTACCTCAGTATCATTCAGCCTTTGGAGGTAGTTTGAACAACACTTGGCGACTCCAAGCTTAAATCTTCTAGTTTCACAGGCACAAGTGTTGGTATGTCTCAATATAATCTATTAATTCTGAGTTTCCAGCTCTTTGATTAAAAATATGTCAAATATTCATGAATATGCTTACTATTTCCCTCCATATCATGAGTATGTTGCTCCTACACATCCATATCAGAACGTTTTGGACCTACTCCAACAGATTGACCATATCTTGAAGGGTTTGAATCAAGGTCTTCACAATATGGAGATTAACAATATCAGTAAAGTGCTTGCATACCTATCTAAGATGTTGGTTGATATCAAGATGCAGCAGGGTACTATTATGCAACAGCAAGAAATGGCTGAGCAAGTCTACTCTTATGATCAAGAAAGAGTGGCAAAGAGAGTCCAGTTCGAGGAAGGCCTTGAACAAGAAGTAGTTGTTAAGGAAGAACAAATGAAGTTGCTCTCTGCTCAGGTGTAGAATACTCAAGCTTACTCAGATTATCAGCACCAACTAACGGAGGGGCTGCAAAGGAAGAAATTTGAAGAGAGCCTCGCCCAATAGCTGGCTGTAAAAGAGGCTGAAATGAGGTTAAATTTTTTTGAACAAGAGGTTCCCAAGTACAAGATTGTCAACTTTAGGAAAAGTCAGCCTCTTGACTCCCCTAGTAAGTCTTCTCAGCTCGAGATTCCAAGCTTTAAGGGATTCAATTCGATGGAAGAGAATGTAGAACTTGAACAAGATCAGTCCATCATCCCTCAAGAGCAACTCATAAATCTAGATGACTTACTCCTCAAGGAGAGAATTAGCAAAGTAAATCCAATGCATTTAGCTATGGCATGTTACCGACTACAGCAAGAAAAGCTCAAACAGGAGGAGAAACAAGAGGTAGGAAAACTGACAGTTGAGGATCTTCACTTGCAGACAGAGGATACCCAAGTTTCACTGGAAAAGGGGCCACATAAAGATGAACAATTCACTTCTTTATTTGATCAACTACCTAGTTATGTTGAGCAAGCTAAAGAGAGCATGCAGGTTCCTGATTTACCAGTTAATTTGGGATGGCCAGAGAATATTGTTGACTTGTTCAGTGAGCTTCCTCAATTTGTCGATGAAAATCAAGATCTCACATGCATGATAGCATCTATGCCTATCATGGAGCAACTAAATGATAAAATTCATCTAGAGTTAATGCAAAATGATGAGTTAGATGATATCATAAAAGCTTTTTGTTCCAACATAGATGGTGAACTAGTACCATATGAAAGGGAAGCATGTGATCAACCCATTCGAGTTGGTAAGACTATTGAAGAGGTTGTTAAAGATAATGCTTTACAGCCTATGAAATTATTAGATGAGCTTCCCCACTTTGTTGAGAAGGAGGTGTATTCTGCCATGAGCAAAAAGCATAGGGAGCCACAGTTTGAAGATTTGTTTTCAGTGATCCAACATGGATATTAGCTTCTTAGTCAAGGAGATCCAACCATCAAAAATGTTAATGGTTTCTTTTCAAAGACTATTATATATGATGCAAGGAATCAGGACTCCTCTCTCATTGCAGAGCTGAAAGAAAGAACAATTGATCAAGAAGACCAAACTGTAGCAGCCAACGAACAACCTGCATGTTGCCTCCAATCAACATCTTTTCAAGTAAAAGATGAAGTCTTTAAAGATCAACAAGAGGCCAGCAGGGAGAGTTCAAGTTTTACCCTTACCAGGGGTTGTCCAATCAGGTACCTAGCTCAGATGGAGTCCAATATTGCACCAAGAATGAATCATACACCCAAGCATGAGGGTACTGCTCAGGAGGAGTGCACTCAAGTTACCTTTCCACCTCAGAACTGGAATGTTTACATTCCATATGAAAAGGTTAGTAAGCTTGAATATGTTCTGCAAGAGATTGTGTAGCTATCCGTTGAAGTGTCATGCATACTTCATTTCTCTTTAGTTGTTCTCCAACATGGCGAACATCGTAAATTTTTGAGAAAGGGTAGTTATTTTACCCAACCTATCAATGGGTTTGTTTGACCAATTTCTTGCTGGTTAGTATAGGGTAGGTTTAGTTGTTATTTCTTTCCTTAAGTGTTGTTTCAACACATGTAAATAGTCTTTTCAATTTTTCTTGTTTTCAATAAGTTTCCAAGTGTTCTGGTGAGTCTCAAGATGAGTTACAGCCATGTTCAAAGCTGCTCTTGATCTTTTCTAAGTTGTCCTAATGTCTTCATGCCCAATGGATAGGCCTAGGCTACTAGTCTTCATGTTTAGTAGGCAAACATCCAGCAAAGGTCGCCAGAAATGTTACCTAATTTTCACCCTTAGGCTCAATCAAGCAAAGCATCTATGCTGTAGGTGTTCATAAGGGCCAGATGGATGTTCCCATTGAGGGTTACTTCATGCATCTAATGACATTTCACGGGGATTTCAATTGGGAGGCCTGCTCTGTTGGAAACATGCCTCATATTAACGCTCAGTCTCCATTAGAGCTAGGTCGGCATAACATTTTCACTATCTGGCCGACTGGCTACTTGATACTTTCCGTTTTGGACAGGTCGCTGTGACTTGGTCTTTGTCTTGCCGAACACGTCACTGTGGAGCCTATCGCTATAACAAGAGGGGTTCGGTATGACCTCTTACCGTGTGGATTTCTTTGGCTGATAGGCCATTCAATCATCATTCGGTAAAGCTCACGGCGATCACAGGCTTCGGGGTGACCTACAACGCTCGGTGAGAAGTCCCAGCGAAGGTTTAATGTCTCACCGATAGCAGATGGTGGCAGGTCATTGGGGAAACTCTCGCCAGAGGAAACACTGTCGATGAGAGGTCTCAGCGATGTGAGAAAGTCACACCGACTGCTTGCATTCAGGTTAAGTAAGGGAAGTCTACCAAAGGTCTCGGCGACCCAGGAAGTCTCAGTGAAACAAAAGATTTGAAGCTCAGGCAGAATGAAGAGTTCAGCGTAAGTCTCGGTGACCAATGAAGTCTTCCTGCCAACACAAAAGAACCCCTCAGTATGACTAAGGGACTTTGCCAGAATGTCATGCCAATTTGTGGGGTATCTTGCTAAAAGGATATCACCTTTGCCAGATGTCTTTCTGAATGAAGGGTTCGCCAAAGGAGAATGAAGTCTACAAGAGGTCTCAGCGAATGGAGGGTGTCTCGGCGACAAAGCAGATATCGGTATAACCAAAGACGCTCGGTACAAAGTCTCCCTGACTTGCTCGTGGCCTCGGCCAAGGTAAATACCTTCGCCGTAATGTCTCGGCGAAGACATTTAGTCTTGCCGACTAGATGGGTGGTCTCGATGCATTTTCCTTCGGCAGGACTCTTGCCGATATTAGGATGGATCCTCACTAAGACAAAATCAGTTCGACAAGACTCTTGCCGATACACAAAGATGTCTTTTCATGTAGACAAAAGGAGATCTCGACAAAGGATATCGCCTTCAGCAAAATGTCTTGCCGAAGGATAAAGGTCACGGCGAATGTTAGGGCAACGTCAGCAAAAGAAAAAGACACTCGGTATGAAGTCTCGCCGACAGGCCAAAGTCTTAGCGAAAGTGATATCGGCATGACAAATGAAGCCTATTGTAACCTCTCGCCGATGATTGTTTCTCTTGCTTAAGTGAAGTGAAGTGATCCCGATTCACCAAAGCAAGGTGCCTTCGGCACAACCTCTCGCCGATGAAGCGATGTCCTACCAACAGGAAACCAACAGAACCCTCCCCAACGCACGAATATCTCGCTGAGGAGTGAAGAGCCTGACGATGGGTTGAAGTGAGCTTAGAGAAGGAAAAGGAGGTCGGTAAGATGTCTCACCGATCGAGTATGTTCTGGTCGAAGTAAAATTGGAGCTCACTAAGAGGTTGAAGGCCTCGCTGTAATGTCCTGCCGACCCGAAGGGGTCTCGCCAATATGAAATGAACTAAGGGAGTCTCGCTAAGACGTCTGGCCGACGTACAGAAAGGAAATCTCAGTGAGGTGAAGTGAGCTCAGAGCGAGAGAAAGGTGATCGGAAAGACTCTTAGAGCTCGCATGACTCTTTCCATTGATAGTGAGTTTTTCGATGGCTGTAGAGAAGCATAATCGCATCGGGGAGACACAATTAAGTGTCTCACCGATGTGTGATTCTGGTGATGATTTTGTGACTTCCTGAGACAGCTTGCGTGGTGATTTGACCAGAAGGGAAGAAGATCAACAAGGCAAAAAACATGTATCTGTTGTAAGACCAGGAGCATTCAAGGAGCTCGACTGGGAGGTTAGAAAATAGGACACAATGTCAAGATCGGAATGAATGTAGTAGCTGTGGAATATCTAAAGAAGGCTTCCTCGGGAAATATTTCATACCATCATGGACAACTAGGACACGTGGGGATGTAACATTAATTCATCCAAAGGATCTGGGGGCAGATCTTTTTCTGAGACCGATATTTTTTGTAATCCCTAAGGGGCCAAGATCTTTTCTGTATATAAGACATTTTTTTCCTTTTTGTAAAGGAGTTCGGATGTATGCTCCTCTGAAGTCTGTGACCCCTTTGCAGTCCTCTCTCAGACTAGTACATTTCTGTAACTCAATTTGGACATAATATACAAAATATGCCTTGGTTACCATTGATGGTCCATCTTTTTTCCTTCTGATTCTTGTGAAGCATTGTGCATTCTTTAGTGATTCATTGAGCTACTTAGTGAAATTTTCTCTTTCCTTATAGCTTTTGTTTCATGTCATGCCTTTCTTTGCAAAAGTAGTATCATGTAGGTTACAAACTGTGTTTATTTAATCCTGCACATGAGCTTCTAGTTTGTGAAAATCTGCCTTTCCTTCTTGAAGGTATGTGCATGTCAAACCTATTTGTATGCGTGATCTACAGGATCTTGTTGTGCAATCTCATGGTTGTCACCAATATTCAAGTGTAGCTCGAGTATCTCATTGTTCCTATCATTTTGGTGTATCACCTTAGTTTAGTCGTAATTTATGTACTCCTCATCCCTTTTCCTCTCAAAGAATCAGTAGTTTAGGTGATACCCAAAGGAAGCTGGCCTTCTCCGGAGGTTCATTTCAGCTATAGGTGACCCACATCCTTGAAATGATCCCATGTTGCTCTAGAATGCTCAGTTTTTTGTAAACTTTGCACAGGGTGCAATTCTAGGTTACAACAATAGCTTACATAGATAATGTTTAAACTAGTTGAGCCATATAATTACTTAGTCAAAACATCATCATTACAAGGTGGTGCAAACATTGATTGAAAATATTAGTTGATTAATTACTCACATCTCCTTGAGATAGGAAGAGAGTCTTATCCCTAGTGTAGGGTATAAGCTTGAAGCTTATATCAATATTCAACAATAGGGTTGAGAGTTGTATTTATTGGTTATGATGTTATCATACTTGAGTCTATTCCTATACATAGAATTCTAAAAGAGGAAACAGGTTTTGGTAACCCAAAACTGTATTATGAGAGGACTATGGGTGTAGATGCACCAACTCCTCACAAGTTGATAATTTCCTAGATAATATACAAATATAGTAAACATGTGAATATTCAAGGTATTTGAAGGAGAAGATTTATGATTGGTTTATGTTCACTTGAACATTACTTTGCTTCGATTGAAACCCTAGGTTGTGAATAAAATATTTGGTTGAGTTGATTGAAGCACGTAGGTTGGAATTAACCTTTCTGATCTAGTTGATCATTTGATTGTTGATTATGTCTTTGTTTGAATTCATTTATTTTTTAGTATTATACTTTTGATTGAGACCATTTATTGATGAGGTTATACCTTTTGATCAGAGTCATTTATTATTGAGGTTACACTCTTGAATAGACACATTTTTTGTTGTGAATGTACTTTTGAAATAGAGACATTTACTAAAGTGACATTATGTTCATCTATATGGTTAATTGGTATGTTAGGATTAATTTGATTTACTTATAAATAGTATCATAGAATACTTAAAGGATTATAGGTTATTCTTGGGGATAAGGTTACTCCATGGCATAAGGGGATAACCTATGCATAGGTTATGAATGGTCAATACAAATTAGGCTAGGAAGGTGGGTGAAGTTTTATGACAACCACTCCTCAATTAACGGGTGGGGAATACTTTGGCCAAAGTAGTGTAAGTTTCCACTATTTACACTATTAGATCATTGTGATCCAAATTTACCTACTAGGTAGGGAATGCCATATGTATAGTTTGTAGCCATCATATGACAAGATATAGAAACATTTAGGACACACCACCAAGCTCAGGGAAGGTCATTTTTATGAGGTTACCAAACCAATCTCTTTGTCAAAGGTAAGGGCCATCTTACCATATGTGGTAGATGTGTGGGGGATCACAATATGTCTATGGTTGGCGAAAAAGTGCTTGAGTGATGCTTCTCCTCATTAGTATGCGACCAAGATTTGATGGAGGGAACTTGGACCATCCATATACCTAGTGTCGATGAGCTCATGGAAGCAATGTAAGTATTTATGTATCCATTTCTATGGAAGATTGTAAAAGAGGAAATGTAATCATGAAGTTATGTAATATGAAATCAATACTTTGGAAAGTTGAAATACTTTATTGTAATGCAAAAGAAAATTTTGGAATGATGTTTATTTCAAATGTGCATATTATTCTTATATATGAAAAGAAAAATTTTATTTCTTAGTGTTGGCATCATAATTTTATTTACTTGAGGTTAAAAGCATAGTAAAATTATTAGGTAGAATAATGGGCATGTTACACGTGGTATCAGAGCTACTAGGTTTATCTCTGGAACCTATGAGCTCATTATGTAAGTGATGTGTAAACCTTATTGGAAGTTAAAGGTTGAAAATTTCTTACGCCAAGATGGCAAGAGGAAAAGAACAAGGGGAAACAAAAAGGAAGTCAATTTTTTTGAAAAACTTGTTTGCATTTGGGACTAGAAAAGAATTATTTTGGGAGCTGAAAAAATCCTAAATCAACAACTTATTAGGATACACCTTGGATTGTGGAAGATTATGCAACCAGGTTTACTAGAAAGGTTTTGGAGGATTTCCATAGGGTACCTTCACCCAATGAAATAGCTAAATGAATCTAAGGGATAGAGAGGATTGAATTAATTTCCCTTATAAGTAGCAACCTATAGTTGCAAAGAGTCTAGGATTTTGGGATTAGAAAAGATACTATGAATCTAGGTCTATAATTTAGAAACTTCAGTAAAAGTAAGAAACCAATGTTTTGAGAGTAAAAATAAACTAGAAAGGTATCCAAGAGGTTGGATAACCCTTGAAAAATATGATTTAGTACAAGATTAAGATCTTGTATATTAATCAAGAGTGAAGGATTAAGGTTAGCGAACGGATTGGTCAGTGAAGGGAAACAACTTAAAAGGAGAAGATGAAAGCCAACATGATTCCACCAACTAGAAAAGGCAAGGTCAATTTAGAGAATTAAATTAAAAAGGGGGAAAGAAGAAAAAAACCTTAGAGTGTATAAAATTTATGTAGAAGTGGAATTACCAAGAACTTGGATGGAATTACTTAGAAAGATGATTGCAAGGTAAAATCCTGGAAAGTAAAACAAACAATTTGGAAAAAAGGCTTAGTTAGAACATAGTTTGGTTGAAGTGTGTATTGGACTTACTAACTTGTAAACAAAAGTAAACTTATGTTTAGATGTTCCAAAAGGAAATTGGCTATGGAGGAAAACTATGATGTCAAATTGAAAGAATAATTTGAAAACAATGCACTATGGTGAGGATACAATTGATAGAGGGATCCTTAGGCAAGCTCGTTAACAAATCAACAAAAGGGGCTTTTCGGATGTGGTATATTCTTCTACTATGGTTAAGAAGGATATTAGTATACATGGAAAAGAGAATTAGAATGAAATACTAGAGTACCTCTTAGCTTTTAAAGTTGTCAATTATTCATTATATCTTGTTTTGGTGAATCCAACTATTGATTCTGAGAGATTAGAAGGTGATGATGAATCTAACTTTGGGAATGAAAAAGTATATTCAAGGCATACCATGGAGGGTAAGAAAGGAAAGTAATGGTCGATCAACCATCAAAGTTCAACAACAATGAATGGTAAAGCAATTCAATTCAGAGAAAAAAAATGTTTGCTAAGAGTTCAAATTTAAGACAATTGAATATCATGGAAACACTAAGGGGGGGAGAGAAGGAAAGTGGGTAGAATCAGATAAAGTACCCCATACAATGAATTTTATTAATGTATTTCCAATTTGGAAGAAATTTTGACTTTTCCGTAAGTCATGATTCAAATACCTACAACCAAAGTCTTATATGACCACAAGAAGGTTGGTAAAGTTAAAAAGTATAAAGTAATGGAATTATTGGGGAAAGGTAGAGGGAAGGTCAAGGTTTATAACCAATGAGAAAGAGATATTTGCCACACAAATTCTATATGAAATAGTTTCAGAAGAACAAGTTGATAATATCATTGATGCTTTGGATAAAGATATGTAGTATACTTGATCATGGAAGGCAAGAATATTTCCTATGCAATAGAAAAGGGAAGAATTATATACTCATGATTAGGAGATATCAAGAAATGATCATGATTGGAAACTGGGAAAGTAATAATTGCTGATATCTTTTTGAAGACAATGTCAAGTCACCATGATTAGACAAGAATTGTTACTCGAACTAGTATAAATGCTCATCGGAAGAAATAGATTGAGCTGAAAATCATATTACAACTCTGTAAATGCTTTAAGGAAAAAAGAAATCCAAGGTATAGATGACCTAGAATGAAGGAGTTTTATCTCCGTAAAAATATCCAATCATTGTATTTCGAAAAACAAATATGGCATAATTCCATGGAAGACTAGTCAAGATGGACTATTATGAATCAAAGAAGAAACCTATGTACCCAAAATTTGGGAGATTAAAGAATGATTGAGGTGAATTGATGTTGTTAGAAAACCGTGAATCAATAGACCAAAATACTTCCACAAGAGAGAATAATGGCGAGAATGCTTGCTATCAATATGCAAGATTGATTCATGATTAATTGATACAAATGTACAAGATGAGGCTTGCTTATAAAAGGAAAGCATGCAACAACCAAATCTTATCTTGAGCAACAAGATAGCTTGATAAGATAAGATAAGATCCTATAACTTAGGAATTAAAGATTGCCTAAGTAAACTTATGAAGATGTAATTAAATAGTTAATTACACCAACACCCCCCCATAAGTGCAACTTAGGGAGAAGATTATAATGCAAACTACTATGGGTCCCGGCAACTAGGCCATGTTAGGTACCCATTTATAGATGCAAATGAAATGCAATCTCTCATAAAGCAGAGAAAAGGGGAAAACCCAGAAAAAACCCCTCTCCAAAAGAGAGAAAACAAGAAAAAAGCATGATGAATGTAAACATGATGTATGGAGGACTCAATGATACCCCCCAAGGACTACATCCATCATGAATATACAATAAATTACCCCCCCATAAGAGGGAAGTAATGAGATAAGATATCCCCTGCATGCTGAAGAAGCTCCAAAGCCAATGAAGAATGCTGAAAACAAAAGATGACCCAATGTCTGCAAGCAACACATCTCCCCTTAGGAAGAAACAAATCCATAAGCTGATGAAGAAGCCACTCCATATCCAACTGAAAAGAGGAAGAATGAACGCTCAACATGTATGCCTCTGAAAACTGAGTAGGAGCCTCCAAGCTTGAATGAGCCACAACATAATCATGGTCAAACTCAACCAAGAAACATGACAAATCAAGTGATGGAGGAGACTTGTGAATATCAATCTCCAAAGACAAAGAAGATGGTGTAAAGTTGTGCTAAAACTGTCATCAAAGAGGAGAGAAATCCCCTCAAGTGTGTCCTCCAAATCTGTAATATGAGACTCTAGGAACAAGGTAGAAATCCCTGTCAAATAATCATCCCACAAAGCAAGATCTGAAAAACTATGATTATCCTGCTGAACAGAAGCAACAATGGCTGAAGAAGCAGGAGGTGGAGGTGTAGGAAGCTCAGCACTGGTCTCTAAAATACCAAGGTGTAGATGACCAAACTTCTCCTCACTAATATGGGTCACACTCAATGGAGTGTGTGATGCAGTCAAAGGAACATTATCAGGTTCTGAAGCAAAATGTGAAAAAGAATATACTCGAGATGAATGATCAACCATCCTGATTGCAACAATATCCCTAGTCTCCAAGTCCCTTATATACACCCTATCAGGAGTGAACTCAACTGTTTTACCTTGACCCCCATGAGTAATTTGATAAATAGAAAGAAGATTAGTGGTCAAAGAAGGAACACAAAGAACATCATTGAAAGTCCCTTCCCCAATACCAATAGAACCCTTCCCACTTACCTTCATGAATGTATTGTTACCCATCAGAATGTGAGGTGAATTACAAGGCTCAAAAGAAGAGAACATTTCCTATGAAGATGCCATATGATGAGATGCCCCTGAATCAAGAAGCCATCCTTGAGAATTAGGACTTGTAGAGGCCAAGAGTGCATGCCCTTTCATGTTATGTAGCCCAGAAGTGGATGTTGTGTTCTCTGACTGTGATGATGATGGAGCTGCCGATTGTGATGGTGAAGAAGAAGTAGAAGACACTGATGAGGGCAGCTGAATGTTATTCTTTTGAAGAAGGTGGGTGAGTTCATCAATCTTCTTATTATAACATCTATGCTCATCATGTCCTAACCTTTTGCAATATGCACATTTGGATTTCTTCTTTTTTGATGATTCCTCTTTCGAAGAGGATGAGGACTCAGGAGTGCCATGTGAAGGAGAATCTTTACCTTGCTCATGTGACTTGGTTTCCTTTTTGTGCTTCTTTCCTTTTCCACTTGAAACCTTTGTATCATTCACAATAAGAGCTTGAGATGTTGAAGACTTCAATGTACCCATGTGCATCAACTTTGCTTGTTCCCTTGTGAGATGTGCAGCAAATTCATCAAGAGAAGGCATTTTATATGTATTGCCAAGAGCATCCATTGTAGCATAGAAAGTAGAAACAAACACAGAATATGAAGAACCAAGCTTTGCAAGAATAGAAAGTATCATCTATTCTGCCAGACGATGGATGATCGGAGTCTTAAATGCCGTCAATGAAGCCTCGACTCTTGTGATCCTAGCTTGATGTAACTTCAGATCTGACCCACCATGGATGAGAGACAACGCATTTGATACTGGTTAAAAGCTTAGTACCCACCGATGATGAGTGATAATGGTACTAGTAAAGATGTGATGGGGGGCCACACAATAAAACCCTTGACAGCAGTCGATAGGCCAATGTGACCATGGACAGTACACTGACCTGCAGAGTACAAATGTGGTGGATTCCAAGAATATTTCCCCGGACTTTATAGATCACCGTAGAAATTTCTTTAAAAGCCCCATCAAATATTTAAAAAATTGCACCATACAAATATAAATTTGCCCGATAAAACAATTTTTGCCCCAAAAATTATAGATAAATCGCAGAAAACATTTTCAGAAATATTTTTTTGCGAAAATAGAAAATCGTACCGCACAGGTAGTTATTCCAACAAAAAAATTTTGCCACAAAACAACTTTTACCCAAAATGGATGAATTTTAAGGTCAAAATTCATCGTGGAACTTCGACCAGCTGTGAGGTTACTAAAACCCCAATTTGTACCCAAAAATATCTTCAAGCCAAAAAATAAAACCCTCAGATCCGGGAAGGAGTCCAACCCTGGAAGCTCTGATACCATGTTAGAAAACTAGGAATCTATTTGCTAGACCAAAATACTTCCACAAGAGAGAGATAATGGCGAGAATGCTTGCTATATCAATATGCAAGATTGATTCATGATTGAATTGATACAAATGTACAAGATGAGGCTTGCTTATAAAAGGAAAGATGCAACAACCAAATCTTATCTTGAGCAACAAGATAGCCTCGATAAGATAAAAGATAAGATCCTATAACTTAGGAATTAAAGATTTCCTAAGTAAACTATGAAGATGTAATTAAATAGTTAGTTACACCAAAGATGTTGTACTTAGGATATATAGTAATGACAAAATTATTTGATGAATGGGAAACCACTATAATCTAGGAAATGATAGAGAAAGATGTTGCAAGGTATGTAGCAAGTTTTTGTCTAGTATGCCAGAGGATGAAGACATGATGTTGTCATCGATAGGACTTATATACTCTTATGAAATTCTAGTGAGGAAGTGGTAGACCATTAGAATAGTTTGATATTTCTTTGTCGATGGAACTGGCATAATGTTAAGGTGAATAGACTCACCAAGGAAACCAATATAGATTGGGAAATTTGATTTATAGGATATTAGTGAGGTAAACAACTTATTGTGTAAAGAAGTTGCTTAAAGTTCTTGAGAAGGTTAACTTAGATGAGGAAAAGCAACTATTTATAAGGTTTTGAGTAAACCATGATCATCTTATGAGAAATTTAATTGAATGAATGTTCAAATTATTACTTTAAGATAGCTAGATGGGCAAAAGGGATAAACCAAATATTGGAGGATTGGTAGAATACTTATATTACAATAAACCTCTATCATTGAGGTTAGGTCCATTATATGGGAAGAAGGATTGAATCTCTATAAAGCTGAGATTAGCTAAGAAAGAGGATTAACCTTAGACTAGAAAGGATGTCAAATGGAATAGTAGATCAAAAGGATTAAAGAAAACTTATCGAGGCATGCTTAAAATTATGAAGTATTACAATTATGCTTAAGATAGATGGTTGTGGTAGTGATGGACAGTCTTGGGTTCTGAGTTGTTTGATGGAATAAGCACCAAAAGAGAGGATGGGACCCCGTGTAGTGTATAATACACCGACATTCCTTATCTATTTGGGTTACACTAAGCATATGTTCATTAGCCAATGAGAACGAGTTTTCCTATCACTAGAGTATAGGTGTCATATAGGATATGGTCACTATTGTAAGTACAAGGGAGTTAATATAATTATGACGTATAGTACTTTAAAGGGAAGGTATGCATGAAGCACACAATTTCTCCCCATACGTTAGCATAGTCACTCAATGCAAAGTCCAAGAAGGACAAGGATGCAAAGGGTAATGCTTTGAGGGATGATTAGTGGGAAATATACTTATTCTTGCATGGATTGGAAATGGGAAGGTAAACTATATATATATATATATGTTTAGTGCTTAAAATCATTGGGGAAGATGATTCACAAGGGGCGAAGTATGTTACACCCCATTTCCTAGTTATTGAGTTACTTTTACCTTCATGAGAGAAAATGTTGATAAATGTTAATTGTGAATTTAATATGTTTAGTAAGAGAATGAAATACTGAAATATGCAATAAGATGTTATTGATTTCAAAGGAATGAATATGTTTTGTATAGATGAAATGCAATGAAAGAATAAGGATTGCAATGTGAACATTCTAATGCTTTGTCGATACACATGTTTTATGATGTAAATGGATTTAATGTGAATGTCTAACTACCTTGGTGTTATACTAAGCTGAATGCAGGAACAGGTTCAAGCCTCCAGAAGAGATGGGAAGTATCACTCAAGAGAAGCACTTGGTTTGGTAACCTTTATAAGCCTAATGATCTTAAATGAGCTCACACACACTCACATCCTAGTATGGTCTAGTCGATTCAGAATAGTCGTGCACCAAGTAATCTTTGGGTCTTAGGTTTTAGGGATGATTGAATTGATTGAGCAAATGTCTTTTATTTCTTTATTTTTTTGATCAAGTTATCGTGATCGAATATTTGAGTCTTTGAGCTTTCTACATAGTTATCTTTATGTGGATTTGTATGCACATTAAATGTATACATGTATATATATATATAGTGACTCATGCATGAAAGCATAAGCATGTATTTGTATATATGAGTAGAAATACTTACAAGCATACATATATGAGGAATCAATTATATATGTGTGTGTGTGTGTATACACTTAATGTATATGCATGTCAATAATGATATGATTGGATTTGTGTTGATAGGGGATAGTAAAACATGATAAATACATATGCTTGTTAACGCATATTTGTATGGAAAATATTGTGTTTGACATATACATACACACACACACATATATATGTTAATATATGTATATGTTGGAAAATAATGTCTCATTAAACGTTTACATATATTAATGTATATATATATATATATATAATATTATATTCGACATCAATCTATATATATATATAGAATCCATTTTAAAATCATTTACAAGTTATGAGGGTACGAGAAAATTAGGAAAGGTGCTTCAAATATTAATAAAACCTTAGCATATATATTATAAGAGATGCACACAAAGTAAGAAAGATGCATATATTATATGCTACACTTGAACTTAGGATGACTATTATATATGTAATGTCTTGTAAGCTAAGCATAGTAAACCCAATGTATGATGCCAATGATAAATATTTTACCAGCAATGAAATGAGTTAAGTAAGTCTTTTTAGGCACATAAAGAAGGTATAATATGCATGCATAGAATATAGTCAAATGTTGTAAATGGAAACTAATGCAGATTTAACACAACAGACTAAGTCTTTGCTCCAAGCGCAATACATATAAGCTCTGCACATGTGTTATTAATAGAGCAATGTATGAGGTACGTGGAAGAGAATATAACCAACACATAAACCATAACATTGCATAATAGTTTAAAGTGAGTAATGCAAACTCAGGTAGTGCTATGTAAAAGCGTTTAGTATCCAATGCTATTCAACATGTAAGTCAAGTTGCCAAGACTTTGTCAAAAGAAAAATTATAGTGAATGCTTATGTACAAGAAGTAAGTTGACCAAGTCAAACAACAAACATCAATCCATGATAAATAGTGTGAATGGCATAATGTGGCACCAATTGAGAATGAGATGAATCGATTAGAAGTCTATTTCTCAATACAAATATCCAGAATGAGAAGAATTTGAAATATATGAATTGGTCAAGCACACAGTTGTGCCAAGTAAGCCAACCTTTAGGAAGCAATTACCTTGCATTTTTTATCATCTTTCTTTATGTCTAATTCAATATCACTCATTCACCTTGGTTGTGTATGTGTTTGCAATGCAACGAATTTAGTTGCCACCTTTAATTTACCATGCTAAGTTGAACAATTTGAACTGAGAAGTGTCAATCCTCATGCCCTGTTTCTATCCTTTAGATGTTGATATTTGTGTATAAATAGAGGTGTTTCATACTTCATTTGGATGCACAACAATTGCATTCTTGCTGTGATTTTTCTGAGTTATTATATTTTATTTTTTGAGCTGTGTGAGAGAGTTTTGAGAAAATCAAGAGGGAATTTTGAGAGGAAGTCTTTGGTTAAGTGGGAGAAAGTTATTTGGGAGTTTCTTATTGAATTGGGAAGGCTGTGATGGGAAACCAAATCGATCAATTGGAGCATTGCATAAATAGGCATGTTGATTCCTACTCTTTTATACTTTGTTTTATGTATATGAAAGGATTGTGTGACATTGTTTTTTTTTTTTGGGAAGTTAGTTCAATTGATTATTAGGGAAACATTATTGTATTGTTTTGTGAAAATGAAAGGAATATTGTTGAACTTAGTATAAATATCTATATTGCTTGAAATGTTCGTACATATTTCGTATTAAGGAATAGGTGGATATAGTGGGAATAAATACTATATTAGGGATATAGCTTACATAGCTAATGTTTAAACTAGTTGATTCATAGAATCACTTAGTGAAAATATCATCATTACGAGGTGGTGCAAACCTTGATTGACAATCTTACTTGATTAATTACTCATATCTCATTGAGATAGGAAGAAATTCTTATCCCTAGTGTAGGGTATAAGCTTGAAGGTTATATCAATATTCAACAATAGGGTTGAGAGTTGTATTTATTGGTTATGATGTTATCATACTTTGAATTAGAGTCTATTCCTATACACGGAATTCTAAAACAGTATTATGAGAGGACTATGGGTGTAGATGCACCAACTCCTTGCAAGTTGATAATGTTCTTCAGATGATATACAAATATAGTAAACATGTGAATGTTTGAGGTATTTGAAGGAGAAGATTTATGACTGGTTTATGTTCACTTGAATGTTACTTTTCTTTGATTGAATCCCTAGGTTGAGAATAACCTATTTGGTTGGGTTAATTGAAGCACATAGGTTGGAATTAACCTTTCTGATCTAGTTGTTCATTTTATTGTTGATTATAACTTTGTTTGAAGTTATTTATTGTTGAAGATTATACTTTTGAGTGAGACCATTTATTGATGAGGTTATACCTTTTGATCAGAGTCATTTATTATTGAGGTTACACTCTTGAATAAACACTTTTTTTGTTGTGAATGTACTTTTGAAATAGAGACATTTACTGAAGTGATGTTATGTTCATTCTAATGTAGGAGCATCTAGTGGTGTAAGGGAAATTGTGCATCACCCAAAAATATATTTCCTTTCTTTTAGCTTTTTGTAGATGTTTTTGCATTTCTGGATACCCTTTTCATCGAATGAGAATTCCCAACTTTCAGAACCGCTTTTCTGTTTTTTCTGCTCAACTGCTATTTTTAGCAGGTATGAATTTCAAGGCATGAGGAGGTAGAAATTTAAGGGAAGCTTTAGGAAGCTTTAGGACACAAAAATAAACACTTTTGTGAAAGGATCAAGCCAAGATCATTCCCGGTTTGAAAGTTATTCAAGTTTCAGTTTCTCAAAATTGCTCTGAAAAATCTTCCAAGTCCAGTTTGAGGCACTAAATGGTCTCGTACAGGCCTAGAATTTGTTAGAATTAGCAGAGCAATATTAATGAATTCTACACTTCGAGACCTTTCCAATGGTTCAAAAAACTCATCAAATCGAGTCTTGAATCAAAAGTTATGGCTTCCGAAAGTTGGTCAATTTTTGAAAAATTGCCAATTTTCGAATTGGGATTCAATTTCTGAATTTCAAATTTCATTTTTTGATGCCCAACCGCCTAAATTCAAAATTCAAATTATATTTTTGGCTCCAAGCTGGAAAAAGGCTATTTAGGACTCATTTGGTAAATTATGGGGTATTGGGGAAAATGAGAAGATTGTACTGGGGAAAAGAGGATTTGCTTTTTAGTAATAGTAAAGTTGCATGTGTTGCAGCCTGTGAGGATTTAATCCTCTGGAATGTAATTCTCTATTTAATGAGAACATATTTCCCATAAATAATAATAATAATATTTTTTTGCCTCTATTGTGTGCTTTTTCTAAATCTCAGGTCTTGACTCTTATCACATTTGTATGGTTAATTAGTATGTTCGAATTACTTTGATTTACTAAGAAGTAGTGTCATAGAATACTTAAATGATTATAGGTTAGTCCTGGGGTTAAGGTTACTCCATGGCGTAAGGGGATAGCCTATGCATAGGTTATGAATGGTCAATACAAATCGAGCTAGGAAGGTGGGTGAAGTTTTATGACAACCACTCCTCAATTAATGGGTGAGGAATACTTTGGACAAAGTAGTGTAAGTTGCCACTATTTCCACTATCGGATCACTATGATCCAAATTTACTTACTAGGTAGAGAATTTCATATGTATAGGTTGTAGCCATCATATGACAAGATCTAGAAATGTTTAGGACACACTACGAAGCTCAGGGAAGGTCATTTTTATGAGGTTACCAAACCAATCTCTTCATCGAAAGGAAGGGCCATCTTACCATATGTGGTAGATGTGTAGGGGACCGCAATATGTCCATGGTTGGAAAAAAAGTGCTTGAATGATGCTTCTCCTCATCAGTAGGTGACCAAGATTTGATGGAGGGCACCTGGACCATTCATATACCTAGTGTCGGTGAGCTCATGGAAGTAATGTAATTATTTATGCATCCATTTCTATGGAAGATTATAAAAGAGGAAATGTAATCATGAAGTTATGTAATATGAAGTCAATACTTTGGAAATTTGAAATACTTTGTTGTAATGCAATAGGAAATTTTGGAATGATGTTTATTTTAATTATACATATTATTTTTATATATGAAAAGAAAAAATTTATTGCTTAGTGTTGGCATTGTAATTTTATTTATTTGAGGTTAAAAGAATAGAAAAATTATTGGGTAGAATAATGGGCATGTTATAGTGTATGTCATCCATATTTTGACCTAAATAATCATATTTTTCTAAATCCTTTTGGGAAAATATTTGTAACTCACTGAAGCACGTTTTCGATATTTTGTAATTTTTTATAATTTTTTTCATTAATTTTTTATTGGCCATATTTGTTGTTTTGAAAAACGTTGTGTATGCCACACATAAGATAACCTAAACTTATCATTTTTTGAAATTGAAAATAATTGTCTGAAGTACATTTTCGTACATTTTTTTCAAAAAATTATTTTGATAAAAAATAAAATACTAAAAAACCTTGATATTGCAAGTTTATGGACTAGTTTCACCAAAAAATAATTGAAAAATAGAAAAAATAATCCAACTATAAATTTGGAATTTGCATTGCCTCATCTATAATAAGTTTTAATTTCATCAAAAAATTCTGCAAAAATTGTCTTCAGACATATGTACAAAGTCACTATTTTCTTGTGGCATTGACATGACCTTCAAGTTGCAGGTCAAACCAAGTCCAAAGCTTAGGTTCGGGTGTCCAAGCCTTTTCCTGAACCAAAAAACAAGGAAAAAATAGGACCAAAAAATCAAATTTTAAAAATGGGATCCCGTTTCCTTCATTTATTATTTTAACCATTGAAAAAGGAAACATGATCCTAATTATAAAATGGGATTCCATTTCTTTTTTGACCATTTTTTAAAATTTTAATTGTAAAAACTTACTGTCAATTCTACAAGAGTTTGATAGTGCACGGTTGACAACGATAATTTAACCTATTTTCTATCGAATTTTGTCTTCTACATGTCTTGAACTTGCAATTGTAATTGAATTTTTGAAAGGAGGCATTGAATTGGGACTTTTTTAGTGGAATTGTGTTCATTTTCTACTCATTTGAAGGAGGAACAAAGGAGCAAGACTTTCACTATTGACTTTCAGTTGTACTTCAAAATTTTGTAATCATGGGATCACAAGCTCATAATAAGAGGAAAGATAGGAAGGTATTGACCCTTGAAGAAATTGAAGCAAAGGGAGAGGAGGAAAAAATACAAAGAGATAGAAGAATGAGGATTCAGTCAATGAATAATGCTGAAGCATCCAATTCCACAACTATTGAAGATAAAAACATTGAAAAGACCATGGATGTAGATGATGCAAATTTGCAAGAGGTAAATGTGGAAAATAATACGATTATACAAATTACTCCTAGTATGTCTTCAAATATGCCTTTCAATGCTACAAAGAATGTTTCAATAGGCACAAATCTAGGTACATCTTCAAATCCACCTTTGATTGATATGGAAACTTTGATTATAAAAGATTTAAAACAAGTTAGATTTAACAATGTTGAGATTGATAATATTCATAGATATAATGAAAATTTTAGACATTTTGTTATTGAAAATGAAAATGAAAATCCTTTTGTTGTTGAAAATGAAGATGAACATCATTTTGTTGTTTAAAATGAAAATGAAAATCGTTTTTTGTTGAAAATTTTGATGAAAATTGCTTTGTTGTTGAAAATGAAGATGAAAATAATTTTGAATGATATGGAAACTTTGATTATAGAAGATTTAAAACAAGCTAGATTTAATGATGTTGAGATCGATAATATTCATAGAGATAATGATAATTTTAGACATTTTGTTGTTGAAAATAAAAATAAAAATACTTTTGTTAAAATGAAAACCATTTTGTTGATGAAAGTAAATCTTGATAAAAATGAAAATCCTTTTGAAGTTGAAAACAAAAATGAAAATCCAAGTCGTGATGCTGAAAATGAAATATTTTTTTTAAAATTGAAAGAGATGTTTTGGATAATCTTTTGGTAATATTTCTTGGAGACAAATAAGAACGCATGCCAATAGACTATACAAAGAATTTTTTATCGTAAAAAAATATCATTTCAATGTCAAGATGCAATTGATGAGAATGTGAAAAATAAGAAAAGTAATGAAAAAGTTAGGCATTTTTGTTAAACCAAGAAGAAATGATCAATCACTTAAACATGTTATATCTACTGTTGCTAGTGGCATTCAATCTATTTGAAAGAATAGTCGATCTAAATATAAGAATATGGCATGATGAGCTATAACAACTGCTATAATTAATAAAATAACTTTGAATAAAATAATGTTAAGCAATATTAGTGAAATTATAAAAATACATCCTAAAACATTGGTTTAAGAGTGACAAAGAGAAGAGAAAGTATAGAAAATGATCCAATCAACCAATATTGGAGTTTTAGTGGTCGACTCTCGAGGTCTGACATGAAATTGAATATTGAAATCAAATCTTTGATTGAAAAATATTGGCATGATAATACTAGGGTATCATCTAATGTTAGAGATGTTTTAAAATTAAGAGTGGGGTCCAAAGTTTGTGATCCTCATCCAAAACACCTATTAGACACAACTCAAACCAAATTTTATAGAAAATTTTGTGGTGATTCAGTGTTATGTGGTAATATCATAATAAGTCAAAGATCTTTTGAAAAATTTAAACCTTGGTATGTGAAAATTAATAAGCAATGAATATCTTGTTGTTGTAAAATGCATGTGCAATTTCGTTATTATTATGATGTTTTCTTATATATACGTTGTAATTTAAATACTAACATGATTATGTAGGAATGCGGTATTAATATGCCACCTGAAACAATCAAGGAGTTTATAGAAAGTTTGTTTTGTGAAAGATATAATAGGAAATTATTTTATTTAAGTTCATGTATTTCTAGACAATGCACTAGTTGTGGCAATCTTTCATTTTTAGGAGTTTGTATGCATGACAGTGTTGAAAATGATTTTGGACAACAACTAGTGGATGCTAAAAGATTTAAGAATGTTGAGTATTCTTTAAAAGATGAAAAATTTGGAAAACGTTGTGATTTAATTACAGAAAAAATTAGTGTACACGCATTCTGTGATCCTAAATGTTTATAAACCCTAAATATGAAAAAACAACAATAATGCAATGAAAGAAAACACAAAGGGACACCTCAAGATTAGCCTAAGAAATGATAAAGCAAAGACATAAGCTAAAATGAAGATTACAAGACGATTATACCTTCTTTGTTGTTGAAATTCCTTGGTTGGCCCTTGATTTGGATTGCTTTGTATGCTCCGTAGATGGCTATTGATGTAGCTAAATGCAAGATTAAGTAGATGGTGGGATGCAAATGCAAAATGGCTAAAATGGATGGCTAGATGAGAGAAAAATGAGTGCACAAAATGACAACATAAGGTTGCAAAATGGCGAAGTGTTGAAAATTCCTTAGAGGAGGGGGTATTTATAAGGAAAATTGAATTCTCTAGAGAATTCAATGGTTGAGATTGAGCCACCAAGATCAAGATGTAGGGCTATGGTGAGTTGAGGACTCACAAGCCCTCACATCTTGACATGTGGAATGTGAAGTGGCTAAGGGTGAGATGATGTGTAGATGTTGTGGAAGGAGAGTACATGATGTGGAGGAAGGACAAGTACCTTCCAAGTACCTTGGGGAGTGAGAAGATTTTCTCAAAAAGGAACTTATTTTCCCCAAGTGAGAATGAAAGTGACATTTGAAGAATTTTGGAATTTCTCAAAAATCTCCATGGGAAAAGAGAAAGTGGTTGGAGAAATAAATGTGAATTAAAAATTCA
This sequence comes from Sequoia sempervirens, assembly GCA_007258455.2. Taxonomy (NCBI): domain Eukaryota; kingdom Viridiplantae; phylum Streptophyta; class Pinopsida; order Cupressales; family Cupressaceae; genus Sequoia; species Sequoia sempervirens. The sequence goes on from VDFB02010411.1 coordinate 116,802, forward strand.
CATTCTTAGGAGAATCTAATGGATAAGAGGGGGTCTCCAAAAAGGTGGGAATTAGTCACATGTGGATGAGGTGACAAGTCAATGTTCTAGAAGCCTTGGAAGGATAAAATGTGAATTAAAAATTCACATGGGGAGGAGAGAGACCTAGGATGAATAAATGTGAATTAAAAATTCACATGGGAAAGAGGGTCAATGCCAAGAAAGGAAAATGAAAAGGTTGACTAAAAAGTGGTGCTAAAAGTGGCTAATGACTTTAATTAAGGTTGTGCAAATATTTGATTAGGGTAATTAATGAGAGATTAGAAGTAAGTGGCAAATGTAGGAGGATGTGACATTAATTTTTGATTAAGAGGATGTACATCTTAATCATGAATTAATTAAATTAACCCAGATTAGAGAGGAATTATGGAGGATGTGACAAGGAGAGAGAAAAGAAGAATTTTAAATTGATTTTAATTCAAAAAGGTTAAGATGACTAAATTAAATAAATTGAAGTATTTATTTAATTTAGAGAGGAAAAAGGTGTAAGGTAAAGCATTTAATTGTTAAATTAAATACTTTAAGAACTTTAGGCAGGAAGTGTAATATTAATTAAATTAATTAATATTGGTGGAATGGATGAATAAAGAGGTAAATTTGGTCATATGGAAGCGATCAAATTTGGATGTGTACATTTTACCCCTCTTCGAAATACTATTAGAATAATAGTGTTTCAAAGAAAAATAAAATGCCGGTGGTGAAGAAAGTGATAGGGCTTGATGCCCCAACATGAAAGAGGTTGAATGAGCTGCCCAAGTGGAGGGAAAAAGGGAGGGAGATGCCCCAGTGACTGCCACGAAGGGATGGAGAGAAAATGGTAGGGTATGCCCCCTCGAGAGGGTGGTTGGGGAAGAAAAGGGGCCCCAAACAACTTCTCAATAGGATGAAACATAAGAAACTATTGGATAGAGCTCAAAAAACTAAGCAACTTTGACTTTTGAATGGAGTCGATTGGACGCACAGTTTTCAAATGGCGGCCCCGGGAAAAGAGGGAATTAGTTGGAGGAGAAAAAAGTTAAATAAAAGGTAAAAAATACCTTTTATTTGAAAAGGGGGGAAAAGAGGGGTTAAAAGGTAATTTTAAGAATTACCTTGTCACATTGTCATTGTAGCAGTTGAGAGAAGAGGAGAGCAGAGGAGAGGAGAGGAGGAGAGGAAAGAGCAACGATGCCACAAGATTATGACTCTGACATCATTCACCGGGCAGACAAAGTACGGAGGTGCCACACCCACTATGCGGTGCCCCGCCAGGTTAGTAATAAAAACCCACTTGTATATTTTAAAAATTTATAGCACATTTTCAGATGTTTAAAGAAAATGTAAAACATGGGTTTTATTTGCAGGATAAAATAAAAAAATGGGTAGATTTATGTTTTTTGCAATTGAGTAGGAAAAAATGACATTTAGAGGGAGGGCGGTGCTGGGAAGGGAAAATTCACCCCGGATTGGGGTAGGGATGCCTTGGTGTTGGGGTGCATCTGCCTCGGGTCAGGGCAGAGTCGCCCCAAGGCGGGGGCGTGTCCACCTCAACTTGGGGCGGAGCCGCCCTAACGTTGGGGCGCATCTGCCCCAGGTCAGGGTGGAGTCGCCCCAAGGTGGGGGCGTATCCGCCTCAGCTCAGGGTGCATCCACCCCGGGTCAAGGCAGAGTCACCCCAAGACAGAGGTGTGTCCGCCCCGACTTGGGGCTATAGCGCCTCGGGTTGGGGGCGTATCCGCCTCGGCTAGGGGGCGGAGGCACCCCGGCTTGGGGGCATGTCCACCTTGGGTCGAGGCAAAGTCACCCTGGGCAAGGGGCGTGTTTGCCCCAGCTGGGGGCGGAAGCGCCCTAGGCTAGGGGTGTGTTCACCCCGAGGTTGGGGTGCATTCGCCTGAGCTCAGAGCAGATTCACCCCGGCACTGGGGCGTATCTGCCCCGAACCAAGGCAGGGCCGCTTCGGGATAGGGGCGCATTCACCCCAGTGTGGGAGTGCCTCCAAGTGGGTTTAGGAAGACAATTTTGTTTCAACGAGGGTAAAGTGGGAAAAAGAAGAACAAAATAAAAGAAAAGAAAAGAGGAAAACAAGTGATGCCTTGGGGCCAGGAAGATGGTGCACTGACAATCGGGTAATATGGATGCAGGGTTTTGGGCGATTACAGACACATGAGCGACGATCGGAGGTACTAACAATGACCACAACGCCATGACCAGAGTAGATCATGTAGGATTGGATCATGCGGGGTTATTGCACTTTTTACAGGTTCTAGGGATGAGGGCACATCGAGCAATGCTGACAGTATTGATAGAGAGACGAAGTTCAGAGACATCGATGTTTCATCTGCCAACAGGGGAGATGATAGTGACATTGGAGGATGTATGGAGCATCCTGAAGCTACTGATAGCAGGGTTGTTAGTTAGTGATGTGGTATCGAGAGGAGAAAAGTTAGATCACATGATGTCAGTGTTATTTGGAGATGTGGATCTGCCCATACAGGGTGAGTAGTTGGACCTAGTCAGATGTTTGTTAGTGGGGGTACCACCCCTACCATTATTTCTGGGTGGACTGATTAGTGGGATACTTTTATTGGATCATAGCAGGCGGTTTTGTAGTCTACGATACATGGAGGTGATTTGACATATTGTTGAGTGGCGCGAGGGACAGATCTCATGGGGTACCTATGTATTAGCGCAGTTATACAGGGATATGCATGTGATCTGCTACCAAAACTCAGTGAGTTTGACACACATGACCCTACTACAGGTGTGGGCATGGGAGCATATTATGGTGATGAGACCCATAGTGGTTAGGGAGGGAGATGAGGATGATAGGGAGCCTATGGCCTGGGGGTATGGGGAGGCGAGGGGTTGGGTTTTATGATATGAGATGCAGGGGGATATGGATGGGTGGAGGAGATCGATAGATGGCCTGAAGGAGAGAGACATATTGTGGTGTCTATATATGTTTTGACAGTTCATGGGATGGAGGGGGGAGGAGGAGAGACAGAGGGGTTAGTTTCTGAGTTAGTGCATCTTGATTGGGAGTCACCTGCGCATAGTTGAGATGCATCGACTAGATAGAGTGTTGAGGTAGTTTGGGCTGATACAGGATATTCTGGAGGTGCCTGTCAGGTTTTGTTGCCTCACCAGAGAACGACCATGGGGACCTGCTGTGAGATTGAGGGATGTTAGAGTGGCGTGGGCAGCGATAGTGCAAGTTCCCTACCCAAGGAGAGTTGTTGGGGTGGAGGATGTAGGAGTGACGATACGATATGACCGGTGGTGGCGCAACCACTGATGGGAGAGGATTACACCATTGGTGCCTATTGTAGGAGCCGTAGGATTTGGATCAGAGGATGAGCACCAGGGGGTGAGGGAGGGTAGGGCAGCAAGACAATAGGAGGATGTAGAGGGTGTTGGTCAGCAGGGCAGAGGAGAGGATGAGGTTGAGGCGGTAGGACAGCCAGAGAGGAGGAGGAGGAGGAGGAGAAAGTGAAGGAGGGCTAGGGCAGAGGTGGACCTAGTAGGACCCATTGGTGGGAGAGATGCAGGATGAAAGAGGGTGGGATAGATCCAGAGCCAGATGCAGTAGGACAGGATGAGCCAAAGGTGGAGATGATACGTGCGGCGGAGGGTGGAGCTATTTAGCAGACCAACATAGGAGGTAGGGTACGAAAGAGGAGAGTGTTGGTGTGGGTTGTGTAGGAGGAGATGGGAGGGGGCAGATAACAGGATGGAGCCCAATAGGAGATGACAGAGGAGGGTGCAGAGCATGGCAGAGCAAGGGCCTCCTATGGTAGAGATAGGGGGAGTGAGGATGAGGAGGAGCCGGGGGGAGGCGAGGGCTATAGGAGAGATGAGATGATTGATGAGAGTGGGGAGGCATGGCCAGCCGCAGAGAGTTCGAGTCCACCCCACTGTGGAGGACCAGGAGACTCAGCAGGAGCAGGAGTGCAGGGGGCGATGATGCTATGGAGATAGATGGAGATGTTCCAGATATTTTGGATGCAGAGCCATTGGTGGTGGTTCCTTGCGTGGCATTAGAGGATCCTATTGCTCAGCCGAGAGGCTTCAGATGACAGATTAGAGGTTGAGGATAGCTAAGGCAGAGGTGATTAGACTTAGGGTCAAGCTATCAAGGGTACCGGTAGCAGGGCAGAGAGATTATGGATTTATGGTTGACCTCTTATCCACATAGGTAGAGGTGATGGGGAGGGAGAGAGATGGACTATAGGATGACATATAGAGGGTACATGATGAGTTGGTTGTTGTTAGTTGGGACCGTGACAGAATAGAGGCAAAGGTTGCTATATTACAGGCCAGGGGGAGCCAGAGGGGGTGATAGATTAGGGGTCAACAGGCATTGGGTAGCAAATAGATGATCTCTAGTGGGAGTGAGATGAGCTATGTGATAGAGTGCATTGTTTAGAGAAGACAGTCAGAGTTATGAGGTTGATACAGGAGAGGGAGAGTGAGGTGAGGGAGAAGGCCTATATTATGTAGGCAGAGAGATATGTAGCGCAGGCATAGGTGCAAGATATGGAGGCAGAGAGGGATGTGGCGCAGACACAGGTGCAAGTTTTGCAGAGTGAGAGAGAGTTGGCAAAGGCACAGATACAGTCTCTTCAGACGAGGAGAGAGGAGGAAGCTTCAGAGGTATCAGTACTGTAGAGAGAGCGAGATGCATCAGATTTGAGAGTACATTATTAGGAGAATCTAATGGATGAGAGGGGGTCTTCAAAAAGGTGGGAATTGGTCATGTGTGGATGAGGTGACAAGTCAAATGTTCTAGAAGCCTTGGAAGGATAAAATGTGAATTAAAAATTCACATGGGGAGGAGAGAGACCTAGGATGAATAAATGTGAATTAAAAATTCACATGGGAAAGAGGGTTAATGCCAAGAAAGGAAAATGAAAAGGTTGACTAAAAAGTCGTGCTAAAAGTGGCTAATGACTTTGATTAAGGTTGTGCAAATATTTGATTAGGGTAATTAATGAGAGATTAGAAGTAAGTGGAAAATGTAGGAGGATGTGACGTGAATCTTTGATTAAGAGGATGCACATCTTAATCATGAAATAATTAAATTAACCCAGATTAGAGAGGAATTATGGAGGATGTGACAAGGAGAGAGAAAAGAAGAATTTTAAATTGATTTTAATCCAAAAAGGTTAAGATGACTAAATTAAATAAATTGATGTATTTATTTAATTTAGAGAGGAAAAAGGTGTAAGGTAAAGCATTTAATTGTTAAATTAAATACTTTAAGAACTTTAGGCGGGAAGTGTAATATTAATTAAATAAATTAATATTGGCGGAATGGATGAATAAAGAGGTAAATTTGGTCGTATGGAAGCGATCAAATTTGGATGTCTACACATTCATATGAGAATTTAAGAGTAAGATTATACCAAAATATCTCAAGCATTCTCAACATGCTCGATGGCTTGATGGACAATTTTGCACATGTAGAAAAACATTTCCAGTTGGAACTATACTATCAGTGGTTGATTTTGTGAAAAACTATACTCTTGCTCCGCAAGAGGAAATTCAATCAAAATATTACAATTCAGTGAAAGTGGTTATGTTTGTTCATATAGTATACAGGAATGCAGATGATAGCATAGAGGATGATAGAAATTTTTTGACAGAGTATCATTTATATTTGAGTGACAATCGATTACACTCGTCAGAGTTTGTTCAATACGGTTTCAATATATTTTATACAAATTTAAGAGAAAGAGGAATCCAGATGATAGAACATCTCATATGGTCAGATAATTGTACGAGATAGTTCAAGAATACTTGAATATTCTATTGGTTAAGTAGGGTTCACAAGGAACATAATTTCCAACATATGTGGATATTTTTTGAAGCTGGACATGGTAAAGGAGAACATGATGGATTGGGTGCATGTGTTAAAAGAATTCTTGCTAGAGAGAAATTGAAATTTGAGGATGCAGTAAAATTTAAAGATGCACATGGGATTATGGATTGGTGTAATACAAAACTATCTACAGGATCAAGAGAGTACTCTAGAGTTCATCAATTCTTTTGGTTGGTTGAAGAAGATAACATTCTACCTAGAATGGATTATGAGACAATCAGTGAATCTACTAAATGGAATTCATTTAAGAGTTTGAATGCAAGCACATGGACTATCTAGACAAGGGATCTTACATGTTTCTATTAGTTTTGTATTTTAGGAGATTGGGAGGCATGTGAGAATACATAATGGGTTGAAGAGTGGAAGAAAAGATCGTTGACACTTGCACAAGCACATGATCAATATGAAACAACAATTGAAGACAATGATCAAGTGTTTGCATTAGATGACTATGACCGTGTTTTAGAACTTGTACAAGAAGGTAATTTAATCGAATTTATTTCAATTTATTTCACTTTATTACTATTTTGTAATGCTTTTATTTATGTATATGTATGAATGCATGTATGTATATTGGTCAAATTATATGGACACACAAGTTATTGTTCATCAAATTTTGTTTGCAGAACATGTGTATGTTGTTGTTGCACCTGAGGAGAATGAAGAGGAAACCAAATATTGGTCGGATCGTTGCATGGAGACTAAACATTAGTTAATATAACCTCGATAAGATGATGATGGCTATCAATATCCAATAGTTTCAGTAGTGATTGTTGGAACTTGGTTACAAAAATACCTAATAAGGAAGAATGGTTTGCCTGCATTCAAAGATTATGAAACACATAAGAATACTATACACTACTCACATTTGGTGGTGGAAAAAAATATAAAACTATTGAGGTATCATGGAAGACCTACAAATAAAGAGGTATGGATAATTTCTATGGAAGAGCATGAGACAATCATAGATGCATTGCAAAAAAGAGAGGATGTATATGGTACAATGGAATAAGTAAATATAGGTAATATAGTTTTAGTTTTATATATTTAAATACATTTTTTAATATTGCTTGTATGTTAATAGTTAAAATTGATTTATTACCCTTTCGTATCCTTAAGCCATCATCACAAATTCATCACATACTTTGAGACAAAAAAGAAAGTCCATGCAGATTCAACCTAGACAACATGGAATACTTGGTATATACAAGTAAGTTCAGTTTTTCTTTTATATTTAAATACGTGTTTTGATAATATATTGATATTTCTTACAATAAGAGTTAAAATTGATTTATTATCCTTTTTGTATCATTAAGCCATTATCACATTCATCACATTCTTTGAAATAAAAAGGAGAGGATGCAGATTCAACCTACACACATGTGTGGAATACTTGTAAATATAGGTACTTGCATATATATACAGTTTTATATAAATTAAAGTACATGTTTTGATGATATATTGATATGGCTTAAATCATTTTGATATCAGGTGGCATGAAGAGGCTACATTTTGATGATTCCCCACAAGTTTTGGATTTTCTTGAGATGGCATAGCCACATTTTGCAAACATTGTTTTTAGTTGGCATATATATGTACATACATAATTACACAATTACACATTTTTTATATCAAAATCAATATTCTATATATATATTTTTCATTAAATGTGCATGTTTTCCTACTTTGAAACTCAAAATTTGAATGTATAATCACTAAATATCATGTATATTATTGTTAAATTTGGTTGTGTTAGGCAACTTCACCAAATTTTGAGAGCTTCTTTGATCCCCTTAAGACATCCTATTACGACATTAATTAAATTAACATTGACGATATTTTTGTATAGAATGTGATTGTTATGATGAGTCACCCTAAATTCTAATACTTAATTATATCAATTGTGATCCAACATGAGATGTGTACTTTGAATTCTTTGATCCCCTTAAGATGTCCTATTAGGGCCCCTTAAGACATCCTATTACGACATAAATTATTTTAACATTAACATTGTTTTTGTATAACTTTTGTGATTGTAATGATGAGTCATCATAAATTCTACTACTTAATTATATCAATTGTGATTAAATATGAGACATGTACTTTGAAGTATTTGATCACCTTAAGAAAATTTTGATAACTTCTTTGATCCCCTTAAGACATCCTATTAGGGCATATCCTAAATTAATACTTAATTATATCATTAGTTATGATGCGTCACCCTATTTAGTCTAATACTTAATTATATCAATTATGATCCAACATGAGATGTGTACTTTGAATTCTTTGATCCCCTTAAGATATCCTATTAGGACCCCTTAAGACATCCTATTACGACATAAATTATATTAACATTAACATTATTTTGTGTAAGTTTTGTGATTGTAATGATGAGCCATCCTAAATTCTACTACTTAATTATATCAATTGCGATTAAATATGAGACATGTAATTTGAAGTATTTTATCCCCTTAAGAAAATTTTGAGAACTTCTTTGATCCCCTTAAGACATCCTATTAGGACATATCCTAAATTAATACTTAATTATATCATTTGTTATGATGAGTCACCCTATTTAGTCTAATACTTAATTATATCAATTGTGATCCAACATGAGACATGTACTTTGAATTATTTGATCCCCTTAAGACATCCTATTACGACATAAATTATATTAGCATTAAAATTACTTTTGTATAAATTTGGTGATTGTAATGACGAGTCATCCTAAATTCTACTACTTAATTATATCAGTTATGATTAAATATGAGACATGCACTTTGAAGTATTTAATCCCCTTAAGAAAATTTTGAGAACTTCTTTGATCCCCTTAAGACATCTTATTATTTCACATTTGTATAATTTTGCATTAATGTCCTACTAATGTCTTAACTATGAATTACTAAGTTTGTAAAGTACAAATATTTAAATGTCCTATTAATTTCAACTTTAATTTCACATTTGTATTTAAGAAATTGCATTAATGTCCTATTAATGTCTTGACCATGAATCTTTGTAAAGAAGAAATATTTGAACTCAATTTGAATCTATTAATGTCTTGACCATAAATGTACATGTGTAAATTACTATTTAAAAATAATAGAGCATAAAATATTGAAATCAATAACGTCCATGAAACAATATATTAAGTCCATGAAAATACTGAAACACATAGATAGATAGATAATCCATGAAATCATACTAAAATAATGAAAAATGTACATATATTTAGTCCATGAAATAACGAAACACATGTATTTAGATCAATTCCATGAAACCCTAAACATGTTTAAAAAGCATCAAATATAGCCCATGAAATAATCTAACTCATATCGTCACCATAATCAAGAGACCTCTTCACTCCGCATGGACTACCTAGATGACCTGAATCACTCTATAAAAGAGAAAAAAAAGTTGAAATCAGATTTAAGACAATTAAAAAAAATTTAATGCCAATTTAATTTATAATTTATCTTAAATTTAAATTATCGTGTTAGGCTGCTCTACATGCTCTGGTGCATGACCTATCTCTACATACTCCAACTCAATCTACATACAAGAGAAAGAAAGTTGAAATTAGATGTAAGACGATTAAAAATGTTTAATTCAATTTAATTTATAATTTATCATATTTAAATTACCATAAGAGGTTGTTATACATGCTTTGGTTGAGGTGGTGTGACATCATCAAGACAAAAAGTGCCACCAACAAAGTCATACAAGGTCAAATTTAAAGTGCACGTGTACTTGAATTAGTTTAAACTATATATATTCAAGTGTACCAATAGGTGTTTCAATCTATTTAAAATACCAAAAAACTATGCACACATGTAGAAATTTTATTAAACAACTTGAAATTCAAATGTCTCTTGAGTTTCTTGCACATCAAAAGGGTGTTTGATTCCCATTCTAATGGTGGTGTCAACTTGTACATAGACATCACGCTTACAATATTTAAGTACATGCACGTTTGATATAGTGATTTCAAAATACAAAATTGTAAGTATGGTTTTAAACAAAAAAATATACATGTACCTACACCTCATACGAGATTCCCAACAATGGAGGAGCACTCGACAATCCCTTTGGTGGAGCCGATTTGGAAGTCAGATGACTCCCCTAAATCGGCATAAATATTTAAAACACATATTTATGATTGAATTACAAACTAAAAATTCAAGTTAAAAAATTATTTAATATATTTTAAAAATCAATCAAAATACCCCATAAGGGTTGCCGACTTGCACTAGTGTCAACATAAAAGCTCATCGAGCAGAAGATTCCCCTATGGTCACCATCTGCACCAAACAATTTGATTGTTAAAAAATTACAATTTGTTTTGATATATATGTTCATTAAAAACACATGTGCTTAAATTTTTTTTATAAATTAAACATGTACATGCATATTTATACCTTTGCCGAAATGTTTGCAAGGTAATGCTCCACAATTAGAAATTCAATGTATGAACCAATGTCATCAAAATCTCCACATGCACTCAAACTGGGTGTAGCCTGATCAGGTCCATAGCATAGTTGATGACAATTGGTACATACATGAGGCGTCGACAGTAGTGGAGTGGTACTAGGACCAACTCCATACAACACACCTTGTGGTATTAGTCTCTAGCCCCAACCACCATCGCAGATGTTTGCTCATTGAGGTTGGCCATGAGTGTACTCAAAGATCCAAGTGTGGATACCACCACATTGATGATGCATGGGTGCAGGAATGACAAAAATAGGAGGATCTACAAGACGTTGATCATGCACAAGGCATCGAAGATTAACCCATGCCCCTAAACTCTATTGTGGCATGCCACCACCAACACCTTGAAATGATTTGAAATCAAAATAATTGGGATTTTGGCCCAACACAAACTTTGCATATAATTTCCTCAAAAAATATAAAGGGACCTCCAAATTAGCATGTGGTGGTTGGTCAAATACCATCCACCATCAGTCCCAAAAATTGGTAGACATTTGTGGATGTTTGCACCACCTCATTGATATCCTTGGTTTATTTGCAGGAATGGGTTGGTTGGTGATAGGGTTGACAAAACAAGGTGCAAGATGGGATTTTGTTATTTTTAGGTCCAAACTTTCTTTGTAGGAGAGACCATCAAAATAAAATTGTCTCCTCTCCTCTCGCCATTGTTGATTCTTGTCTAAGTCCACATCAATGGACCTAACGACATCAACAAATTTTTGCATCACAGATGCGAAATTCCTCAAGTATGGTGGAATCAATGCTTCATTTTGAATAGCATTGATTTGATCTTGAATGGATCTAGCATTATCATTGATTTGTGCTCGCAAGTGAGCCTCATCGGATCTAGGTGGTGGAGGTGGGGGTTATGAGGTGGAGGGGGGGAGGGGGGAGGGGGAGGTGGAGGTGGAGGGTGTGGAGGTGAAGGGAGCTGAGGAGGTGGATTAAGGATATCATAAATATCAAATTGATCCATGATCTATATAAGTGAACCTACAAAAATTATACAAAATTAACAAACAAATATAAAATTACAAGTAATAGTTAAATTTTAAACGTGTTTAAATCTAGGATACATGTACATACACATGTAAGGAAAGTTGAGTATGGAAACACCTTCGTAATGCCAATTCTTAGAAGAGAAATTATATAGATATCATTCAATTTCTAGTTACAATTCATTAAGATGCACATTAACAGAATAACAAAGTAGAAAAATTTAACACAATCACAAAACAAACACCAGATTTACATGGGAAAACCCTTATGGGAGAAAAACCCACACACCAAGAAAATTCTCTTTGTATTACAGTAAATGATGTTTACATACAGAGTTACAGACTCATGCTTCTAGATGTAAATTCATAGTATCTACTTCAACAACATTACATTTCCTTGATCAACCTCACTTTAGTTCAATTCAAACAACACAAATCAATGTTACAAAATGTACAATGTTGATACAACATTCGTTCTACATTCCAAACCACCAATGAACTATTTGATTCAGATTCCCAAAGCAACTGCAATAAATGGTCTAAATTTTTTCCATATCGAACCATCAAAGAGACTTTATTCATGCTCTCTTCGAATTCACCAATCTACTTGGATGTCTACATCACCTACCAATTCATTCGATCAAACAATCCACAATGTTTGCCAACCAATTATCACTTTCCAGCTTGGCATGGTCGGGTCCCACCAAGTCATCACTCACGAGCTCGCAGGTCATACACATCGACATATTGGGGGGACCTCATATCGGATCCCATTGATATTGAAATGTCACTTCGATGAGGCTTATGCTGCCTCATGTGGCCCCCACCACCAAGTCACCTCCATAAGCATCAACTTATCAGATCATTGAAGGGACTTAGTTATGGTCCCATCAATGACAATAAGTCCTACCGATGAGAACCCTTTATAGAGTCCTCACACTGTTACATCAATCCATCGAGGAGACCCTGGAAGGAGTCCCCTTGAAACTCCAAGTCACCTTGATGAAGGTTCTATCGGTGCATCAAGGAGACCCCAATCAAGGTCCTTCCAAATTCCATGACTCCCACCAAAAATATTAACTCTTGCTGACATAGAATACACCACACTAAAATGGAAATTCATTAGTCTATCAAGGAGATAGAGAATAAGGTCTCATCGACGAAGAAGAGTTAGCCTAATAAGAAAGGTAGACTCAATGCTGCAAAGGTAAAACACAAACTAGTAAGTTGAGGCATGATTTCCAACATGCTCTCACTTGACGAAGACTTACTGGCTTCTTCCAAAGCTTGAAATTACTTTACATTATATGCCCCAAGGCCCATCGAATTGGCACACCACCTGTACTTGTCTGTGCTCATAGGTTTATTCAATGCATTTACGACATTTTCTAGAGTATCCTCTTTTTCCAGATTAACTTTTCCACCCTCCACCATATCATGAATGAAATGATATTGGAAATCAGTATGCTTTGTCCTGGCATGGAAAGTGGGATATTTTGCCAAACAAATAGCACTCTAGTTGTCACAACAAATAGTAATATTCCCTGCATTAAACCCAATATTAGAACACAAACTTCTGAGCTAGATGGCTTCCTTGCAGGCGTGAATTGCTACCATATACTCTGCCTCAATAGTGAATAAAGTAACCACAACCTACCGCTTGCTCATCCAACTTATGGCACCACCAAACAACGTGAATACATATCCACTGGTGGATCTTCTACTATCAATGTCCCCTATCCAATCAAAATCCACATATCCATGAATGCTAATTGAACTCTGTGATGCAATTGAGTTACCATGATAACATAAAGAATACTGAGAAACACCTTTCAAATATCTAAAAACCATTTTTATAGCATCCCAATATGACCTCCCCAGATTAGCCATAAACTGACTAAGTACTCCCACTGCTTGGGAAATGTTTGGCCTAGTACAGACCATCGCGTACATTAAATTACCAACCACATTCGCATAAGGCACTCTAGTCATGTCCTCCATCTTAGTAGGAGATTTCAAACAATCCTCAATAGAGAGTTTCATTCCTTGCAACACTAGAACAACTAACTGCTTGCAATCTATCATGTTAAACCTCTCAAGGACAACATTGATATACTTACTCTGACTGAGCAAAAGTTTTCTACCATCTCTATTCCTTTTGATTTTCATCCACATAATATACCTTGTTGCACTTAAATCTTTCATTTCAAATTGTGTTGACAACTAAGATTTTAAATCAAAAATCATACCCTTACTATTCCCAAAGAATAACATGTCATCCATATACATGGCTATAATAAGTAAACGACCATTTTCATATTTAAAATACACATAATGATCTAATTTTGTTCTTACAAATCCCAATGACAACACAAATGTGTCAAACTTCTGGTGCCACATTCTAAGCAATTGTTTTAAACCATGTAGAGATTTCTTTAACTTGCAAACTAGATTTTCTTTACCTCTTTCAATGAAGTGCTCCATCTGGGACATATAAATTTCTTCTTCCAAATCTCCATGAAGAAACGTTGTCTTCACATCCATCTGCTCAATCTCTAATTCATACGCAACTGTAAGTGACAATAGAAATCTGATAGATGTCAGCTTAGCTACAAGAGAAAATATTTCTCCATAATCAATTCCCTCTATCTAGGAATAACCCTTTGCAACCAACCTAGCTTTATACTTCTCCACACTTCCATCTAGCCCAATTTTCTTTTTAAATACCTATTTATATCCAATAGGCTTTCGACCTTCAGGAAAAGCTACCAAATCCCAGGTTTCATTCTTATTCAATGATGCCATTTCTTCATTCATGGCCTCCAACCAAGAATCTGAATTAGACATTTTAATTTCATGTTTCACAGTCCTAGGCTCATCAGTGCTAGTAATCAAATCATAGGAAAAAATTGAATCTAACATGGAATATCCATATCTTTTAGGTTGTCATCTTTCACATGTAGACCTCCTCATAGGTTGAGATTGAGGTAATGGTTCCTCTTCTTATTCAAAACTCTCAAAAATACTTGATATCTCCTCAGATTCAGGTACACTTGGTATTCATAGTTCCTCTTTTTTTTGGAGTAAGAGGAATTTTAACTACATCCTTTTTCTTATCTTCTTTCATCTTTGGTTGTAGATCCACTATAGAAGATTTCAGCTCATAAAATATTACACTTCTGCTATATACTACCTTCTCAATAACAAGATTCCAAAGCTTGTATCCTTTCACACCAATTCCATAGCCAATGAAGATACATTTAACCTTGTTCTCTAGTTCAAAACTTTTTTCACTAGGCACATATGCATACGCCTCTAAACCAAAGACTCAAATGTCTCAAAGAGGGCTTCTTACCAGACCACGCTTCCATGGGAATTTTTTCCATAAGTGCGAAAGAGGGAGATCGATTTACCAAGTAACATGTTGTAGCCATAGCCTCAACCCAAAACTTCTACTCCAGACCAACACTGCTCAACATACTTCTCGCCCTTTCCATCAATGTTTTGTTTAACCTTTCAACAACTCCATTCTACTGTGGAGTGTAAGGTGTAGTTTTATGCCTTTTAATCCCATGATCTTTGCAACACCTTTCAAAATCAATAGAACAGAATTCACCACCATTATCTATCCTCAAGCATTTAATTTTCCTTCCAGTCTGATTTTCTACCAAGTTTTTAAACTCCTTAAACTGACTGAACACTTCTGATTTACTTTTTTAAAAATACACAAATGCCCTTCTCGAATAATCATCTATAAATGAAATATAATATTTGGATTTTGATAATGAAAGAACATTCATTGGACCAAAAACATCAGAGTGAACATAATCCAAAATACCAGAAGATTTATGAGGACTAGAGTAAAAAGAAACACGGTGTTGCTTTCAGTAAATGCAATGTTCACAAAAATTGAACTCTAGGTTACAATCGTCAAGCCCTTCAACTAGGATTTTATTTTTCAAGGTTTTCAAGCCCTTTTCTCCTATTTGACCGAGTCTATGATGCCACAACATGGTTTTCTCTGCTAGGATTTTCACCTCCAAAGAGTTTTCACTCAAAGGAACAACGTTCTCCTTCCCTACATGAGCATCTTTGTATGACTTTGTAGAGACACTGTTACAATGAACAACACACGTTTCTAGCTTGTACATAGTGCCAATACATGTACCCTTGTCCAACAACATCGAGCCTCTAGTCATTTTGCAACCACCACTCAAGAATGAAACTTGTATGCCAACATCATTTAGCTTACTAACAAAAAGAAAATTATGAGTCAGTCCTAGTATGTGTATTACACAATCAATTCCTTTGATTCTTTTGTCAAGAAATTGAATTATGACTCTTCCATGAACAAAAATTTCAAGAGATGAGTCACTTTCTAGATACACCTTTCCACTAGCATACTTTTCATACTTTGTGAACCAATCTTTGTGAGATGTCATGTGAAAATATGCACCTGAGTCAATCAGCCAGACATCATCTAATACCTAGGTCACCAAGGCAACAATAAAGGCATCTGTATCACTCTGAGAAGAATCATTATATGAAGAGTTATTTTTTTTCTTTTTCTCCTCTTTGCAATCCTTTCAGATATGTCTTGTTTTCCCATAATTCTAGCATTTCACCTTGGAATTTTTTCCTAGAGACTTTGATCTCCCCTCTGACTTAGATCTAGACCTCTTGTCTTTCTTCTTTCCTTTTTCCTTTGACCTGCCTCAAATAGCAAGAGCCTCGTTGGCCATCTCAGAAGATTTCCTTTTCATTTCTTCTGACAATAACGAAGCAACCATATCTTCCATCTTGAATGTGGTTGTTATACTTCCAATATCCATCACTAAATGGGCCCACATGTTAGGCAAAGAACACAACAAAAGAATACAATGATCCTCATCATCAATATTTACACCTACATATGCTAACTGAGCAAAATCCATGTTAAATGAATTTAGATGGTTTGCTACAGATGCACCTTCCTCCATCTTCAAGGAGTATAACTTCTTCCTCGGTAATAACTTATTTACCAAAGAATTTCCCTAATAAATATCACCAAGTTTCTTCCATAAAGAAGATGTAGTCTTCTCCTCATGGATGTTCAGGTGAATGGAGTCTACTAGATAGAGTCTTATCAACCCTCTGGATTCTCTATCTGTGAGGTCCCAATCTTCTTGTTTCATGCCTGATGGTTTAGTTCCAAACATAACAATCTAGAGATTTGTATCTACCAACAAGTCTTCCATTTTGAGTTTCCACAACTCAAAATTTCCGCCATTGAACTTTTCAATTTCTACTCTTCTTGATGTGCTTGCCATCTCAATCCGTAATCTACACTACCAGTTTCCTCTGCAAGACTCCCACAACACAATTAGCACAAAAATCCCATCCTACCCACAAAGATAACACAACTGGATAAGCTCTAATACCACTTGTAAATAAATTTGAGTGCAAAAATGCCTTCCTAATGTCAATTCTTAGAAGAGAAAATCATATATGTCTTTCAATTTCAAGTTACAATTCATTAAGATGCACATTAACAAAATAAAAAAGTAGAAAAATTTAACACAATCACATAACGAACATCAGATTTATGGGGGAAAACCCTTATGGGAGAAAAACCCACACACCAAGCAAAGTCACTTTGTATTACAGTAAATGATGTTTACATACAGAGTTATAGACTCGTGCTTCTTGATGTAAATTCACAGTATCTACTTCGACAACATTAGATTTCCTTGACCAACCTCACTTCAGTTTAATTCGAACAACACAACTCAACGTTACAGAACATACAATGTTTATACAACATTCGTTCTACATTCCAAACCACCAAGGAACTGTTTGATTCAGATTCCCAAAGCAACTATAGCAAATGGTCTAAATTTTTGCTATATCAGACCATCAAAGAGACTCTATTCATGCTTTCTTCGAATTCACCAAGCCACTTTGATTTTTGCATCACCTACCAAAATCATTTGATCAAACAATCCTCAATGGTTACTAGCCAATTATCGCTTTCCAGATTGGCATAGTCGGGTCGCACCAAGTCATCACTCATGGGCTCGTGGGTCATATGCATTGGCATATCAGGGGGACCTCATATCGGCTCCCACTGATATTGAAAATTCACTTCGATGAGGCTTATGCCACCCCATGTGGCCCCCACCACCAAGTCACCTCCATAAGCCATCAACTTATTAGCTCATTGAAGGGACTTAGTTAGGGTCCCATCAATGACAATAATTCCTACTGATGAGAACCCTTTACACAGTCCTCACACTGTTACGTTTGTCCATCAAGGAGACCTTGGAAGGAGTCTCCCCAAAACTTCAAGTCACCTTGATGAAGGTTCTATTGATGCATAGAGGAGACCCTAGTCAGGGTCCCTCCGAAGTCCATGACTCCCACCGAAAATATTAACTCCCACTGATAGAGAATACACCATGCCGAAATGGAAATTCATCAGTCCTATCAAGGAGATAGAGAATGAGGTCTCACCGAGGAAGAAGAGTTAACCTGATAAGAAATGTAGGCTCAATGTTGCAAAGGTAAAACTAAAACCAATAAGTTGAGGCACAATTTCCAACAACACATACATACATCATTCAACTTGATCATACATAAAAATTTCAAAATGTAAGATACATGTTTAAAAGAAAAAATAGGATGTGTACAATGCATACATACATCATTCAACTTGACCATGTACATACAAATTTCAAAATTTAAGATCTAACTATGTAATTTAAATACATGTACATGCTAAAAAATAAACTTAAAACATACACAAAAAACTCATTTATGTCTAAGGCATGTAATGAAAAAATAAATAATTGTTAATGTGATATAAAATCTCATTAAAAATTACACTAATTTTGTTGGAGTATGGAAAGACACTAAGAGGGGGGTGAATCAGTGTCTGATAGAAAGATTTAAAATTTAAACCTTTTAACTTTGACAAAGATTTTTGGTTCAAATATCCTTTCTATTGATAGCAGGGCAGAGAAATCACTTTGAGAGCATTCATGAAATGAGGTAAACAAGGATTAACTCAGTTCATTTAGGCAACTCATGTCAATATAACTTGTATGAAATATATTTCATTTACAAAGGATGTGACCAACATGGTTTAACAATCAGAGCATGATGAAAAAATAGGTGCAACTCATAAGACTGTGTACATGAAGACCAACATCATTGAATCACTTTAAGACCACCAAATTTTAATGTAGCTGAGATACTAGAACAACTGAGCAATTGAATGAAATGTGATAAGTATTGAGACATATTGAAACATAACAATCTTGAACAATGAATCAATGAATGAACATGTGATGTGATAGACTAAATACTTTTCATCACAACATGAAAAACATGTTTTGTTAAACAAATCTTTTAAACTAGTTTGCAACATATGACTGTGAAAGTACTTGTAACAACATATCACATTAACATTGCAAAAATAAGAAATAATAATAGACATTAAAGTATCTGATAACTTATGAAAATCAAATAGACATGAAAAATAATCACACCAAGACTCATCACATAACACATTATATGTCCTGAGTGGAAAACCCTCAAGGGGAATAAAAACCACTCAAAAAATATATTACTTTATTCAAATAGAGCATCAACTCTAAAACATTCAGGAGCACCAACTCCATACAACTCAGAAGCACCAACTTCCAAAGATACAAGAGCACCAACTCCTCCACTATTCAGGAGCACCAACTCCACAACATACAATGAATAATCAATTACAGTGTACTATTAAAACCCTAGAAGTGCAAATGCAGTCCTAGAATCTCAACAATAGACCATGAATATTTTCAATGAGCACATTGAAGAATGTTGTATGAAAATGACATCTTCTTTTATACAATAATCTAAGAATCAAAAAGATATTCAAAGAAATAAAATGTCTTATATATGTTAAGATTAAGCCTGAAGTCTCATATTTTTTCTTGCAGATCCAACCCAGAAATGCCAGAAATCCATCTTTTAAGACACTACAAAATAACCTCTTAAAACAGTGTGTAACTTAAACCAACTCGAGTTAGGGTTTAAATGAAAAACCCTAAATAATCCTTCTTCAATCAATCCCTTTAACAAAAATTATAGATGTCACCACAATGAAATTATTCAGTTACAGTTGAGTATTGTCATCCAGAAACCCTAACGGGTTTTTCACAAACTATCAAGGATTAAGCCCTTTTACACTAATATTTCAGAACCAAAGATTTATTCACAAAAACCTATATAGATTTAATCAAAACCATTCTTAATAACTCCTTTAACAAATTGTCTCAAAGCCCGTAAGCAATGAGATAGATTTTTCATTACTTGATTACGATGGAAAAAAAATTAAAAAATACCAGAAAGATTTGTCAAGTAGGTCCATAACTACCCAGCTGAAAGTCACCAACAAATCTTCTCCAGTGAATCCGAGCTTTGTCACTTCAAGTTGCTGACAACATTCATTATTGCAAACCTTGGAATTTTCCATGTGAACCTCTGCCTCTTGTGCCCTAATTTGAGGGCCTTTCATCATATGTGCTTGACAAATGCTTTTAAAAAGAACTTTGAAACAAAAACTTTTATATCATATAGTTTTTACCTTTATAGGCCCGATGGATTGATCTCCATTTTTTATTTATAATGTTTTTGCAACTTCAATACCCAAGTAACTTTGAAAGGACATGCACTAGGAATAAAAAACCTCTTTAGAGCACATTAAGTCCTTCAAATCAATATATAATAAAGTGACCAAAATATATCTCATAATGCTCAATGTAGTCGGTGTTGACTACCATTATCTATGCACAAAGTCTAAATGAATTTAGACTTTTCAACTATAATCATCACCACGAAGAGCTTGAGAACTTTCTTCATACCTTGGAGACAATGTGATAATTCCACCTTATATGCCAAACCATGTCAAGTCAACTAATGCATTATTGTGATGATATAAAACACATACCTTGACCTGGTCATACTAAAACCAAAATTTTGACATAAAGTGCCATTAACCTGTATAATACCATATACCTGTCAAATACCTATCATCAAGTGTCTTTGTGTGTCTTTTGACATCAAGGGAAACAACTACAATAACTAGGAGGGCCAAGTCATCAAGTGTCTTTGTGTGTCTTTGACATCAAGGACAACAACTGCAACAACTAGGAGGGCCAACAAACTCCCCCTTTGGCCTTGATGGAAAGACAACAAAGCTTTCTCCCCCTTTTTGCATCAAGAGACAAAGGACTATCAAACAAATAGATGAAACAAATCATAGCAAGAAATGGAACAAGAGATCTTGTAATAGTCACTCTATGTGCACCAAACTATGCAACAATCCTGTAAAGATACATATCCAATAGATAGAATTGATAGAGCAATGAAGGTTATAACAACCAATATATGGTTACCAAAAATCTGTAACCTCAAATGTAGAGTCACCAAAAAATTTCAATAGAACACGGATCATGGAACAAAAACATTCCAAGAACATACCCATGATATATAGCAGCAAAGACAATAAATAAATAATCTTGATAGCCTTCATGAAGAGCAACAACTGTAGAGGGAAACAACTTAATATGAAAGCAATAAATTCCTATCTGCACATACCACTACTTTCAACACATAATTGTCACTTTAAAGAAGATAAGTTAGATACCAACAAGAAATATGCAATGGATCCCCTGATCAACAATACATAAAATTCCAAGATCTCCCAACTGCAATATCTCCCCCTTTGACATCATATGACAAAGGAACAAATACAAAATCAATGGTGAAGAAAGTAAAAAGCAAGCAACATTGTCTTGTGGCAAGGAAACAACATATCACTGAATCATTAATAGCATTTCACCAACATTGGTTAGCACAATAATCTAGAATGTGCCAACTAAACACCACCAATTACTACAACTGGAAATATGAAACTGTTTGTTCATTGTGCTATAACACTATCCTCAATACTAAAGATTACCATACCACAACATTTTCAATGCAATACTATTCATCATAGCATCAAATAATTGTCTTTTCCTTTGAGTGACCCCTTTTTGACAGAAATGACAAGATATTCAAACACTCCCCCTTATACATGATCATTGCCTTACAAGACCCACTCACTTTCACTGATTACTATCAAGCCTCAACAACCCTGCTCACTGTCCACTGTCAACTGTCAACAAGAGTTCCTCTAGTCTAATTCACACACTATATGCCACTGCCAATACTTGAACAAGGGCTCCCAAAAGCAAGCCAAGATAACCATCTTTGTTACAAGATCTGATCCACTGTTTCTAGCTCAAATGGGACCAAAACTCCATATTCCTTGAAGCATAAAGCAATACCATAGACCTGTGTGCAAGCCCATTCATAGTCTGTGAACAAAAACACCAAGATAGCACACACTAATATATGAGCACTATGACACCCCTGTTAAAATTAACTGTCAAAGCATCATCAATGCACAAGATTGCTTTATCCTCTACACACTCACTAAAAGAGATTCCTTTATTGTGTCCTTACAACAGTAGCAGTCTTAGCATCACTGTGTTGTGTATAATTTTAACAAAGACAAAATTCCATAAACTTCAAAGCTCCATACCACTATTAAGATGTAGCATACCAGTGTCAAGATACAAACACCAAACAAAATGAGTTAGATACAGAGTTTGTTGATACAAGCAACCTCCCTTTGAAGTACCTACAACAAACAACTATCATGAAAGCAATGATTAAATCACTGTCACAAGAATGCAATGTTTTGTCACCAATCACATTATTAATTCTACAACCCCTTTCCACTTCTATCATGAATATATGACTCCAAACTAGCATAGATGGCTTGTATCACAAACTCTTTATATGAAGAACATATGTCAAAAGAACATCATGTAGCATGAAACTTCTTTTTAATTTATCATGTAACAACTTTCTGATATAAAGCATGAAAATATATAATATTGTCATCCAAAATATTGTAGCACATAGCCATTGAAGAAAGAAGGCAATGCAAGGCACTGTCCTCTTCAACTACCAAAAAAAAACTTTGTGATTGCAAGAATCAATTCTTGAACTGTCATCAATTTCTTCATTTTGCAAGAACAATGGAAATTCATTATGCCACATATAAGACATAGTAAACACTTACTTTGAATATCAATACCACTGTTATTAAGTAGAGGCTCTGTCAAGGAAGAGTCACTATTATTCAGAAACCTGTTAATTAAATGACTGCAAAAACAAACTTCCAGAATCAACAACATTTATAAATGTATCATGATCTATCCAAACAATGGTATTTTTCAAAAACCCTTGTATTGAAGCTTGATGTATTCTATATTCATTGAAAGTTAAGACACTCTAAAAGAATAACACTAGGGATAGAATGGTATGCACATTAAGAAATCACAGTGCGTAAACATCTTATATTAAGAGCCAAGAAAAATTTAATTGATATCACTCAAACAAATACCCTGTACCACCACTACTTGTTATGTTGTGCTTGCTTTCAAGACCTCATAGCCCTTGTCTATTCACTGTGATCAATGTCCATCATTCTTAGTTCAAGAAACCGTGTGTACAAGATACAAACTGTCAAGAGAAACAAATGCTCACATTGTAAAACAATGACATAGAAACCACATGATAGTCCTGAACACATGTTTTTCCCTTTGTAAGAGCCCATCAATGTTACAAAAACTTGTGAAATGTTCAAGATCATAGATGCACAAATATTTTATAGTCTCCACACTATTTCAAATATAACAAAACACTCCATAAAGCATATAGCTCACACCTTGATTACTAAAAAACAATGCAAAGAGATAAATTCTCTGCTCAAACAATCATTCATCCATAAAGATTGCACCATCACTCAAAGGTTTTCATATGCATAACCAACACAATGGGACTTGTATACATGCTATCAATTCAATCAGAATAAATCAGAATGAAAAAATGACATTTACAAATCTTTTCTTTACTTCTTAATACCACTAATAGCAAATGCATGTTGTCATACCTCATTCTTGACTTCATAGGGGTAAAATATGTTACCATAATAGACTCCCCCTGAGTCTTTGCTTCTTCTCAAGACCTGGATGGCATTAAATTTGCAAGGAGTGCACAGGAAGTTTTCACAAATTCATCTTTATTGCTCTTCTTGTCATCTTGATTGCTCTTTCTTCTCCACACCAATGTAAACTTTTTCATTTGTTTGTTTAAAGTGCTTATTTTTTTGTTAAATATGCATTGTTGTGCTTTATGCCCAATGTTATTAAATCTGAAACAAATGATCTTATGATTGATCTAAGGAACAAAAGACTTCTTATAGATATTTCCAACTTTGTTCCCTACATAATTATCACTTGTATTCATTCGACAATCACTTCTTAAATGACCAAAATTGTTACAATTGAACACACCACATTCTCATTTCTATAGACATTAGAATGATTCTTATTTGACCATATCATGCAATCAATTGCCTTATGACCAAAGTCATTACAAACATAACAATATCCTTGAAAATAATGATTGTACCTAAATGACTGATCATGCTAAGGATGTGAAGATTTGAAAACATTTCTCGTTTCCCTATGAACTTCTTTAAATTTTCTTCTAGCAGTAGTGTTATCCTTTGATTTTTTTTCTCTTCACTCTTCGATGCAACAATATGGTGACCAAGATCAACCTTCATTCTTGGTGTTTGCTTGACTGTAAACCTCTTTCCATCTACAGTAGCAAACACTATCTCATGTTTAGATTCTTCTGCAAAGCTTTGTCCAACCTCATATCCCAATCTTGTAGGATCCTTAGAATACTTTTGCCTATCCAACATCTCATTCAATAGATTAATACTACGATCAAATTTCTGATTTTTACCTAATTGAACCTTGACACTTTCAAGCTCTTTCCTTAATGCAACTACTTCTCCTTCAAGTTTTAGACATTCAATATTTATAACCTCCAAATTAGACCTTACAACATTTGCTATTCTCTTACATTCTTCAATTTCAATTTTCTGACTTATAATCATGTCCTCTTTAAGAGTTAGTTGTTTTAACAAGGAATCATTATCTAAACTTTTCTTCAATGAAACAATCTTATTTTCTAGTTTATTACACAATTCATCCTTGTCTTTTAACTTGACTTCCAATCCCTCTTCAATTCTTTTTCTATCAACCATTTGAGTTTTCAGAAATTCAATAATCTTTTCAGATTTGCCATAGTTTTGGTTTAATACCTTATTAATATCAATGCTCTTTTGAAGTTGTACCTTAAGTTCCTGATTTTCTCATTTAATCCTTTTAAGTTCATCTAAGGCAACAAGCAGTTCTCCTTCCAAATCAACCTCAAACTCATCACCTTCACATCCTTTTTCACCAAATTCTTGTTCAAAGTCACTTACTAAGTGATCTCCTCCTTCTCCAACTACAGGATCACTTTTAGTATCAACTGGAAAGGGTATTTCTTGAGACAAAACTTCACTATACTTGACAGGGGTTGGTTGATCAACTTTTTGCTTGACAGTAGTGGTTTTCTTTTCACCTTTGTTTCTTTTGCACTTAGCCATAACAAATACTCCACGACTAGCAAACCCTAAGTTGTTTAGGCTTATGCACGGCTATGGCTCTTATACCACTTGTTGGTCCACAGTTATTGTTGCACCAAAAGATCAACCTGTTAATTCCCAATACAACTATCAGAGTTAATGGATCCATAGGAGGCAGTTAGTCCATGTCACGCATCCCAAGGGGAGTGCTGACCCTCTACCAACAAACTCCCCTTTAGTGTTACCCGAGGGGATTCAAACACGAAACCTTTGGCTCTGATACCACTTGTTGGAGTATGGACAAACATTGAGAGGGGGTGAATCAATGTGTGATAGACAGACTTAAAATTTAAACCTTTAAACTTTGACAAAGACTTTTTGGGTCAAATATCCTTTCTACTGATAGTAGAGCAGAGAAATCACTTTGAGAGAATTCATGAAACAAGGTTAACAAGGATTAACTCAATTCATTTAGACAACTCATGTCAATATAACTTGTATGAAATATCTTGCATTTACAAAAGATGTGATTGACATGGTTTAACAATTAGCGCATGATGACAAAACAAGTGCAACTCATAAGACTGTGTACATGAATACCAACATCATTGAATCACTTTAAGACCACCAAATTTTAATGCAGCTAAGATACTGCAACAACTAAGCTACTGAATGATAGATGATAAGTACTAAGACAACAAGAAGCTTTAGTACATTATGATAGATTGAAACATAACAATCTTGAACAATGAATCAATGAATGAACATGTGATGTGATAGATTAAATACTTTTCATCACAACATGCAAAACATGTTTGGTTAAATAGATCTTTTAAACCAGTTTGCAACATATGACTGTGAAAGTACTTGTAACAACAGATCACATTAACATTGTATAAATAAGAACTGATAATAGACATTAATGCATCTGATAACTTATGAAAATCAAATAGACATGAAAAATAATCACACCAAGACTCATCACATAACACATTATATGTCCTAGGTGGAAATCCCTCAAGGGGAATAAAAACCACTCAAAAAATATCACTTTATTCAGATAGAGCACCAACTCTAAAACATTCAAGAGCACCAACTCCATACAATTTAGAAGCACCAACTTCCAAAGATACAAGAGCACCAACTCCTCCACTATTTAGGAGCACCAACTTCTCCACATTTCAGGAGCACCAACTCCACAACATACAATGAATAATCAATTACAATGTACTATTAAAACCCTAGAAGTGAAAATGCAATCCTAGAATCTCAATAGTAGACCATGAAGATTTTCAATGAGCACATTGAAAAATGTTGTATGAAAATGACAACATCTTCTTTTATACAATAATCTGAGAATCAAAAAGATATTCAAAGCAATACAATGTCTTATATCTATCAAGATTAAGCCTGAAGTCTCATATTTTTTCTTGCAAATCCAACCTAGAAATGCCAGAAATCCATCTTTTAAGACACTGCAAAATAACCTCTAAAAATAGTTTGTGTAACTGTAAACCAACTCGAGTTAGGGTTTAAATGAAAAACCCTAAATAATCCTTCTTCAATCAATCCCTTTAAAAAAAATTATAGATAACACCACAGTGAAATTATTCAGTTACAGTCGAGTATTGTCATCCAGAAACCCTAAGGGGTTTTTCACAAACTATCAAGGATTAAGCCCTTTTACACTAATATTTCATAACCAAATATTTATTCACAAAAACCAGTACATATTTAATCAAAACCATTCTTAATAACTCCTTTAACAAATTGTCTCAAAGCCCATAAGCAACAAGATAGTTTTTCATTACCTAATTACGGTGGAAGAAAAACTAAACAAATACCAGAAAGATCTATCAAGTAGGTCCATAACTACCCAGCTGAAAGTCACCAACAAATCTTCTCCAATGAATCCGAGCTTTGTCACTTCAAGCTGTCGACAACATTCATTATTGCAAACCCTGGCATTTTCCATGTGAACCTCTACCTCTCGTGCCCTAATTTGAGGGCCTTTCATTATATGTGCTTGACAAATGCTTTTAAAAAGGACTTTGAAACAAAGACTTTTGTATCATATAGTTTTTACCTTTATAGGCCCAATGGATTGATCTTCATTTTTTATTTATAATTTTTTTGCAACTTCAATACCCAAGTAACTTTGAAAGGACATGCACTAGAATCAAAAAACTCTTTAGAGAACCTTAAGTCCTTCAAATCAATATATAATAAGGTGACCAAAATATATCTCATAATGCTTAGTGTAGTCGGTGTTGACTACCATTGTCTATGCACAAAGTCTAAATGAATTTAGACTTTTCAACTATAATCATCACCATGAAGAGCTTGAGAACTTTCTTCATAGCTTGGAGACAATGTGATCATTCCACCTTATATACCAAACCATGTCAAGTCAACTAATGCATTATTTTGATGATATAAAACATACGCTTTGACCTGCTCTACTGAAACCGAACTTCTATCATAAAGTGCCATTAACCTGTATAATTGCCATTACCTTGTATAATGCCATATACCTGTCATCAAGTGTCTCTGTGTGTCTTTTGACATCAAGGGAAACAATTGCAACAACTAGGAAGGCCAAGTCATCAAGTGTCTTTGTGTGTCTTTGACATCAAGGACAACAACTGCAACAACTAGGAGGGCCAACAAATTTATTACGAGAAATTATGATGGCTTAAGGGGTCCTCATAGGATGGATTAAGGGGTCGTAATAGGATGGCTTAAGGGGATAAAATTTGGTGAAGTTTCCCAAGGCAACAAAATTTCACAAAGTTAAATATATACTTTTTTTTTAAATGTACATTTAGGAGGTAATTAATAACATATGATGGCTAAAGGGGTCCTAAGTATCGTTTTAAGGGGATCTATGGCTTAACTGTCCTAGGAAAAAATGATGGCTTTAGGTTTTAATCCCCTTAAACCATTTTCTTAAAATCCCCTTAAAACATTCAATATAAATGACCTAATTGAATATAAATGAAAAAATGTGTAACACTTATTTATGTCTAAGGCATGTAAATGAAAAAAAAAAAAAATTGTTAATGTGGTGTGAAATCTCATTAAAAATTACATTAATTTAAATTTAGGAGAAATTATGATGGCTTAAGGGGATAAAATTTGGTGAAGTTTCCCAAGGAAACCAAATTTCATTAAGTTAAATATATATATATTTTTAAAATGCACATTTAGGAGGTAATTAATAACATATGATGGCTTAAGGGGTCTTAAGTATAGTTTTAATGGGATCTATGACTTAACTGTTCTAGGAAAAAATGATGGCTTTAGGGTTTAGGGTTTAGGGTAATAGGATGTCTTAAGGGGATCTATGAAGTAAGGTCCTAGGATGGTAAATCATGAAGCACTATCTGTCTCAACTCTGTGTGTTTAGTATACTAATATTTTAATAAAAGGGTTATCAAAAGGTTGCAATGTTCTATAAAATTATTATTGGTTAAGGTACTCATGATATAACTACAATCTTAGTTGCATTTTGAAACATAAAATGGCTTCCAAAATGAGTTCCTTCCAAATACCTCACACCATTTATTAGGGGAAGTAGAGTAGCAAGTTAAAACATAACAAGCTTTGTGGTAACTCACTTGACCTATAAATACCTTTTCATGTCATTACTCAATTTTTTTTGGCTATGTAGTTATGCAAAATCTAACTATTCACATGAACAATTAGAAATAAAATTTGATAATCCACCTCAACTATCTAATATTTTTTCTACAACTTATACTTCACTATTTATTTTCAAATGCATTTAAAAAAAAGCTAATATGATATGTATAGTTTTCTTATATATTGCAAAGGATAATAAACAACCCTCTACTACCCTTAGACATAGAATAAAATCCCTTTTACATACACATGTAGCTAGTTAATAAATAACATAAATACTCAAAATTTATCCTATATGATAAATGTTATGACATGGGGAATGATAAATAAATAGATGTATTAAATTAAATAAGTATTTTGGAAAGGTATATAATACTGAAAGTACTTAATTAAAAGAATTGGTAGCTATTAGATATTGATTCATCACATATGCAAGAACATTAGTTAATGAATATTTTTGAATTTATGAATAGATTGTCTATTTCCTTAGATAACTTCTATGATTGAGGAATTAAACACACACTTGTTCATTAGATCTATTCATTAGAATATTTGTTTCATTAGAAAGACTAGGTCATACGATGAAACCTTGTTTAAGACCAAGCCACAAACATGACCTCATTTGCATAATCTAAGATTGTTTGCTCTTAGTAAATGAATGACCTCCTCACATTTTATATTATGTTGAAAAATGGGCCCATATTTGAATCAAACTTAAGCTTTAATGGACCATGAATC
Organism: Sequoia sempervirens; assembly: GCA_007258455.2. Taxonomy (NCBI): domain Eukaryota; kingdom Viridiplantae; phylum Streptophyta; class Pinopsida; order Cupressales; family Cupressaceae; genus Sequoia; species Sequoia sempervirens. The sequence continues at coordinate 146,140 of VDFB02010411.1, forward strand.
TAATGAAAATATTTATATTAAGGAATTTTTTGGATGTCATCAAAGTTGACTATTGAATTGTAACCACAATTTGAACTTATCATCGAAGAATTTGTCAATGTGTTCAATGAAATTTGTGGTTTTAAATCACAAGTTACCTATCACTTTGGGATCCATCACACCTAATATTATGTTCTATGTAATGTATGGTGCCACATTCTCCCTATATTAGCCCACTTTTGACAATTTAGGATAGTCTCTATGGTCTACCCTTGAATTTATAGAAATTCCTATATTTAGAGAAAATCAAAATGTATCTTGACAAGTTGTTGGAGCTAGATCTTAAAATGGTTATTGAAGCCTTGATTAGTATTGGTAATTTCTATTCCTTCCCTAATCCTCTTAGTATTGAAGCATCACTTTAGAAAAGTGATCTTAGTTTAGTTATTTATTTTTTATTAATTCATAGTTACCAATTTGTGGTAGAGAAATTCATTTCATTTCACCATAATTTGAAATTGGCTTTTTTAATTTTGAGCATAGCTTGAGTTAGTGTTAAGAATGTCATGTTAATGTTTGAAGTGATTTGGATGATGAAAAGATTATAAATACTTGAGAGTGTTTATGGGTGGAGAATTTTGCATATTTATAATTTTTTCTATTTTGGAAAGTTATTGAGAGTTCATGCCAAAAAAGGAATATTTATTGGTTTGATTTCAAATTGATAAATTTGATCAAAATTTAGGTGAACCTTGTGATTTTTTTAAACTTAAATCATAAAGGAGGTTCAAGGATTACTCTAGTATAAAACTACATGTATGCTAATATGTTAGAGAGTAGGTGTTTGTTAATATGCAAATGAAATATAATTTCCATAAATTGAAATATTCAAGGATAAAGATTTAAAACATAAAGTAATGCAAATGATTTTTTTCCATTTTAAAATATTCAAGCAATTAGATTTAAAACATAAAGCAATGCAACTGAAATTTTTACATTTTGAAATATTCAAGTAATTAGATTTAAAACATAAAGAAATGCAAATGATTTTTTTTCATTTTGAAATATTCAAGCAATCAAATTTAAAACACAAAGCAATAAAAATTCAACCCTAAAAATTTCTAGGTTTTGAAAGGTAATTTTTTTTGTTTAATTTCAATTTAGGGTTGAAAGGTAAGTTTTTTGGTTTTGAAAGGAATTTTTTTTTGTTCGATTAAGGTTTAAGATTGATTTTAATGTTTGATTTCAATTAGTGAGGATTTCATTGATTTTTTTTTTATTGATTTCAACTAGTGAGGGTTTCATTTTTTTGTATGTAGATTGAAATGAAAAAAACTCAATACAAATACAAACAATGCAAAAAAGAACCTAGATTCATAAAGTTAATAACCAAAAAAATGAAAAAAAAATGCAAAGAAAATGGTTGAAGCACTCAGTTGGAAGCTATTGTCGCTGTCACTCAATTGGGATCCTGAATGTTGCATAGTGAAAATGAGCTCGCATTCAGTTTAAAAATAAATAAATACCTCTAAGAAACATGATCCCGATTTTTACAAAATGGGATCCCGATTAGTAGAAATTAGGATCACGTTTCCTTCAGGATGGATCGACACACCAAAACAAAACGAGATCCCAATTTTCAAAAATCGTGATTTCGTTTTAATTTTAGGCTTGAGACCCTTAAGCTAAATGGGATCCCAATTTCTAAAAATTGGGATCCTAGTTTGTTTAGCCCAATTTTGAGATTTTTTCTAGGCCAAAAATTCCACCTTAAGTGGACTCAACTTTATGCTTTCACCCTCATGTGAAATAGTTTAAGGGTAGAGAATAAATGGACAAGAATAAAGGTGAATGCGAAATTAAATAAATAAATAATAAATATTTATTTAATTAATTAATAGCTTAGGATAGGGTAACATTAGTTTCCCATTTTTGAGATGATGTTGCGATTAAAAGAAGTATCATCATCTCAAAGAAGAATAAAACATAGTGGGTAGGCAAGGGATAAGGACTAGTGGAATGAGTTGAGATCCTAAACCATTCTCAAATATAGTTTCTTTAAAGGAGAAAGACAAAGACAAAGATAAAGAGAAAAATAGAGAGAGAGAGAGAGAGAGAGAGAAAGAGAGAGAGGGGGAGGGAGGGAGGCAGATAGGGAAGGAGGGAGGGAGAGATAAGTGAGATAGAGAAAATGAGAGAGAGAGAGAGAGGTGATAGAGAGAGAACTAGAGAGGGAAGGAGGGAGGGAGAGAGAGCTAGAGAGGGATAGGTTAGATAGAGATAAGTAGAGAGGGAAGGTGGGTGGGATGAAGGAAGAAGGAGAATGGCGAGATAGAGATAAGTAGAGAGGGAAAGAGAGAGAATGATAGGGGAGGGAGAGAGAGAGACTGGTAGGATAGAGATAAATAGAGAGGGAAGGAGAGAGTGAGAGAGAAAGAGGGGGAAGCAAGAGATAGAGATATAGTAGAGAGAGGTGAGATAGAGAGAAGTAGAGAGGGAAGGGGAGAGAGAGAGGGGAGGGAGGGAGGGGGATAGAGAGTATATAGGAAAGGATGTAGGGAGGGAGAGAGAGAGAGAAGTGAGATAAAGAGAATTAAAGAGAGAGAGAGAGGGTAAGAGGGAGGGAGAGATAGAGAGAGATAGGGAGAGAAGGATGAACAATTAGAGAGGTATTTCTTGAGCTCAAGGGGGAGAGAGTCAGATATAGGGATGGAGATAGTGAGAGAGAGGTCTAGAGCATAAGGGATAAATAATGAGTGAGATAGAGAGAGAGAGAGAGATTATACAACTTGCTAATTATTGAAATTTTTAGCCTCTTGATTATTAAAATTTGACATGTTGATTACTAAAATTTGATTGTCTAAAAAATGATAAGATCATTCAAAATCCATAATTTGCATTACAACTCGTAGAGATCTAAAACCACTCTCAAACACCCTAAAACTATATACATGAAATATAACTTAAAGTATAAGAAAGTAAATGTCAACTTATACTTTCAATGCGAAACAAGAGAAGAAGAAAGAGAGAGAAAAGAAAAAAAAGAGAGAAAGAAAAAATTTCAATGAACAAAATGCGAGTGTTATAACACGCACATGTTTTGTGAAATCATTCACATAATGTGAGTGTGCTATAACACACAACGTTATATGCAAACCAACCCATAGTACGAGCACGCTTCATTATAACGCACTCATGTTTTTTCTTTTTTGAGACCAAAAGATGGAGTGGCCACATTTTGGTCGCCCATCTTTTTGCACTTACCCTTGTGTGGTGTAATTTGAAATGGTTGAATGTGACTGTGTAATTAAATTTGTATTGGCTACAAATTTCATCTATCTAAATAGATCCATGAAATTTGAACTACATTAAAAATAACCCTTTCATTTCATAATTCCTTCATTTTCATAACTCATTTTTCCTTTTGTTATTTATTTTTCATTTATAGGAGGATGGATAGGGGATTGCAATCTTCACAAAGAAGTCATAGAATTACCCATAGCTTCTCTAAGCTTCTATAATTCTTCAAGAATGCTCTCAATTCTTTTCTTTTTTTTTCTTTCCTTGTTTTGAATAAGAAACATTTCTTTCATATATTGTTTTCTTGTTAGATTTAATGATTTAAAAACCTAACCTATGTTTTCTTATTTGATTTGCAAATCTAAAGTTTATCTAGAGATAACAAAATTTAGATCAACTAAGGTTTTTTATCAACCCCTACAAAAATCAAAAATAAGAAAATGGTTATCAAATGCATACAAGCTACCAAAAGGGACAATGGTTAATTTTAAAGAAATCTAATATCCATGAGAAAATTTGTTTTAAAGGTTGAAACTAGGATAAGAGGGTTACAATTTATTTTTATCAAATAGACAAATACTTTATCCTAGATCATTATAGACATTTGTAATTATTTGCAACAAAATTTATTAACATACCAAATCTTTTTTAAAAACTACTATTTCATATTGTGTAATTAATCCCTTACAAATGCCTATAGATTTTGCATTTATTTTGTTTGTGTGCATATAGGTTTACAAGAGAATGAATTCCTTCTTTTTCCATGTAGACTTTCTAGGGAAAATAATAAGATATTTTTTAAATTCCACCATGCTAGGGTTTTAAAGAATCAAAATGAAGAAGAGTAATACAAAGAATTAAATCTATATTCTCTATTTTTTTAATCAAAATAGCATAATATGTTGGTAATTCTTAAAAGAAAATCTTATTGATAAAAGAGTTGTCTAGTATTTTTTAAAATAATTTGACTTCAAAAATTTATGTTCATTATGTTATATCTAGAATGATATTATATTGTTGATCATTAATTTGATTGCTAATATTTTGTAGGTATAAATAAATTAGTTGTCAAAATTTGAAATATATATATATATATAGGAGATTACAACAAGGGCATGTATAAATATTCTATTTCCAAGAATTTGAATAAGTATAAAAGTTAAATATAGTTTATATAAAAAAGAAATTAACACATATAAGAAGGGAAGAAATTTTCATTTTCATATATATATATATAATTAATTAATTGATTGATAATGCATGATATTTATTTTTCCAATAATATAATCAACATACATCAAATTCTAGTAAAACATTACAATGTATAGTAATTCAATATCTAATATTTTCTCTACTACAATACTTTCTCCTTCCTAGACCAATATGATGTATACAATGCACAACACATTAAAAAATCTATAGTATCCCAATAAGGGTTTTGCAAACCCTTTTACTCTTAATACGAGGGTACCATAACCCATGCAAGTATTATTCATAATAGGTTTCCAAGTTATAAATATGCAACATAAATATTCAGAAATCCTCTCATGACCAAGGTTAGCTCACCTCCTAACCATAGCACTTGCAAAGAAATTCCACCTCTGAGCTAGGAAGCTCTCATGAAATTGGTTTACACAACACTCTATATACACAAACACTCACAATTCTACAACTACCCATTGGGATAACACACACAAATGGATCTCCTCAAGATCACTAATAAGATGGAGTCAAGAGGGCTCACTAACCTTTTGGGGAAAAATTACAAATGAATTTTCATCTCCTCCAAATCAAGAATCAAACAACTCTTCATAACATCACATTGTGCTTCACTCAAATCACAAAATCGCCTTAACAAAAATAAACCATAACATACATAACTTCTCTCCACAATCCCAACCACCACACACACATAGACACTCATGCCAAAAATATACAATAGAGAATCTCTCCAATAAAGGATCCACACCTCTCTCAACCCCAATATATTGGTGACTCTTAACCTAAAACGAACAATTCACATAATATCAACACACAAAAAAAAATTCAACACAAAAAATGAGTGTTCATAAAAAAAAACTTTCTATTATCATTCTAACAACCAAAAAATCACAACAATTCATAATTGGCTCAAAATCATACCAATTTTGATGAAGCCTTGATCCCAAATTATTAAAGCTTTCCTCTTCTCTAATCTCCAAGGCCCTTCCTCTAATTATCCTTTTTCAAAACCCTTCACTCTAAAAATAGAAATCCTCCCCACAAATAGAGAGGCCAACCCCAACACAACTTTGAGAAAAGTGTAAATAGAAATTAATTGTCTAGATTCTTAAACCTAAGGAATGATTCTAATTTGTCATGAAGTCAAACTTAGCTCCAATTTCATCAATTATCTTCCAAGCCACTTTTCAAGGTTCTTAAATCTTCTAAAATACATACTAAACAAGTCTCCAAAATAGACTCATCCCATGGGTTATCATTTTAAGGGTTTAGTTTTACATAAATTATGAAGAAAAAAAACATTAAAAGGCCTCTAAAATATCCCTTAAGTTAAAACCTGAGATTTAATACTTAGAAGGAACTTAACCAACCTAAACTAAACAATAATACAAATATTGTATTTACATAAGAAGACCTTAATCTTTTCTTAGGATGAGGTAAAATGAGAAATCACAATAGCAATTTTTTTAGAACCTCCCCAATTCTCTAATGATCATCGAAATTTACCTATGCACTTGAACACAAGTATATCCAAAATAATAGCCAAAGAAACACTTGTAATTAAATTAGTATTCACAACATTGATACATCATAATTAGCCGATAGGCTACACATAGTGTGAGATTTGAGTCTAAAATAAGTCTCACATTTGCAAACCATTGTTGGGTGGCCGAAAAACAAGTTTCTATTGCCGTCTAGTGTTAAAAGCCTCCAAAATCTCACTTATCACATAAAAGCCACATAAATCTTGATTTGACAACTAAAGGGGAACATTCTATTTTCATTTGCAATGTTTTTTTGTCAATTTGATGTAACTTTCTTTTTTCATTTACATTGCTTTATGTTTTAAATTTGTATGTAAATATTTCATTAATTTCTTTAAGAAAAAAATCTTGATTTATCTAAATTTATTTTATTCTACTATATAACATTTATTATTAATTGTTTAATCCAACCACATGCAACTATAATTTACATGCCCAAACATGTCGTTTGAATAGGATGAGAAAAAAAAAACCCAAAACTGACTAAACAATAATCTTGCTCACACTTTCCTTGTGAGTTCTTTCACAACTCGCTTGACTAAATAAGTGGAGTTATTCCAATTAAAGGAGCAAGTTCGGCGTGATTTCGAAGTTTGTTCCCCCTCATTGCTGAGATAGTTCAAATCAAATGACATTTGCCTGGGCTTGTTATTAAACCATCATCCCATTTCTCTAAAGCAGTTCAGTGGTTCTTCTCGTAAGAAATTTGAAGAAACTGTGAAGAATTTGTTGCAACCATCCAAAGAATGAACTTCTCCAACTCGAATCGCATATCTGTTGGATGGATGGCAACAGATTTTTCACAATTTCTTTCGAATTTCTTACGAGCAGAACCACTGAAAACATGCGATCTCGTTTTCCACGAATGTGGTTGGAATTACAGCCATGGGTGGAACAGGAAAATCCACACTTGCAGCGGTCGTTTGTCTCGCCATGAAATCAAAGGTAACAGGCATACATCAAACATACTTAACAAACTTACAATTTACACTATTTCAGTTGAATAAATGTATTAATGCTTCTGATTTCTGTTCCAGCTTCAATTTGTCTCGCTTTTGCATCGGATGTTTAATCTAGATCTAGGTAATTAAGTACCAGTACATTTAGCTTCCTGGGTTTTTGGATAAAAGATAAAATAGGGTTTAAACGAGTTTTTCGGTCAAAATAATTAAACCACAATAACCTTAGTTTATTGAGTGATCCATCTTTTAGTTTGTATTAAGATTTTAATAATTCAAATTCAAATTACTGTTTGACAACATGTGTGAAACATATTTCTACATTGTCTATCTTGATTGCCAAATTGGGTGGAGTTGATTTACAACTATTATGATGAATTTTTACTTGAAGAACATAAAATTATCATTATTGATCTTAGTAAATGTATTTTTTAATTATAAATTTAGTTTTACTTATTTCAAGAAAAACTAAAATTTGCACTGGATTTGTAAAGTTGTCATTAGCTAGATCCCCAGTCATTTGAGCACTGAGCAGTTGTAAAATGTGGCTGGCTATTGACCAGCAGCCTCATTGATAATTTGCATTTTCACAAAGTTGAAATTACGCCCTTCAGTTTTACCCTGTATTTGTAAGTCCCACAGAGGAAAATGGATCTTTTTAAACTTTCCCATGATTTGCAGAGTGCTTTAAAAAAGTAATGTACATTGTTGCTTCAAAACCATGTGGAAAGACATTGTTGGTGGCCAAGAACCTGATTCTACCAACGTTGAATTGCAGAATTATCAGACTTCCTTTTCCCTAAGAAAATAAAAAATTAAGTTCATTATATAGAAGCTCTAAACTTTAGATATAAATTTATTTTAAAATTTGAGAATGTAGTATTCCACAGAAAGTTAGACTCCACCTTGAGTGGAAGAATAGAACTTCATTTGGAGGAAGCTAGTGAAATCCTTTTAACTTTTGCCTGATTTGTTATATTTCTTAACCATGTTGGCAGCCCTTGTTTCGTGTTTTCAAGGTTTGCAACCTGAAATCTGTTGTGATAAATAACATGAATTTAATTTTCTCGTTTCTGATACCGTAATTTCTTAATAACACGTTTCCCTAACATGAGATGACAGGACCCCAGAGATCACAGATGACTGCATGAATGGATATTCATTTTCCCAACATGATGTAATGAGAGATTTGGCCCTGTATTTGGTCAGTCAGGACATTAGTATTCAGTGTAGGAGGCTATATATGCCTAAAATGAAAAAACACTTTCCTTCAAAGTGGCAAACAGATAAAGATCTTTCATCCAAAGCTCAGATTGTTTCCATTCACACAGGTAAATGCTACAGCTGTTCTTTTAGGTTGTAATTCAAGTATGCCTGTGATATTTTGCTCCCTACACCAATATACTGAAAACTTATCACAAATAGATTAATTTTTAAATAAGTTAGTCATAGCATAGCCTTGACTTCCATGTTTATTGGGAATATTTAGGGGCAATGAAGGACACACAATGGCCCGAAATGGAGTTCCCTGGGGTGGAAGCTTTGGTTTTGTATTTCACTGCAAGCGAATATTGCATTCCAACATTTTTGCACACAATGAAAAAACTTAGGGTTCTGATAATCCTTAATAATGACAGAGCAAAACGAACCAAGCTCAGTGGACTGGCTGGTTTTCAAGCACTTTCTCAACTTAGAACTCTACATCTTGAAAGGCTGATAGTTCCTGAGGACTGCAAAATCTCTAAGAGTTTAGAGAAAATATACGAGTCTATGTGAGGGCTTTGGTAGGGGTAAATATTCAACTTTCCTGGGCTTTTAGAATTTAATGTGGTCTACTGCATTGATCTTGAAGAGTTGCCAGCAGGACTCTGTTCTTCAGTTTCCCTGAAAATGTTGTCAGTTACTCATTGCCATCGCCTCGCAAAGTTACCTGATGAGATGAATAGGCTTAGATCACTTAAGGAAATAAGATTGTGTGAATCTCCAGGCTTGAAAGCACTGCCATCCTCCCTCTGCAATCTTGAAAAACTAAAATTCCTTTACATCTCATTGTGCCTACGTTACCAGATTCACTCAGGAAGGCCCTGGGTTTGAGTCGGGTTCGATCCGGGTCCGGTCTGTGGAAATTCGCTCTGGGTCTGTCTTTTGGACTGTGGGTTCGGCCAGGGTCCAGACCCATGACTGTGGGTCCGGACAGGGTTCAAAAATTTCGAACCCGGTTCGAACCCGGGTTCCATTCCGCGCCCAGGTGCGTTTTTTCACCTTTTTTTTTTCATTTTTTTAATACTTTTTTGACTCGTTGTTGACTTTTAATGACTTTTTTTTTCTTTTTAACCCTAATACTTGCCTCAAAAACATGAAATAGGTAAAGTGAAACTCATTTACCAATTTGTGAATGAGAAAAAAGGATTTTTTGCCTCCATTGCTGAACTTTCTCTTTTGCTTGCACAAGCTGGAATAGACTTGAAGGCTAATCGTAGATTGTTCAAAGTTGATTGTTGTGCTATTCCTAAGCACTTGCAAGTGTCTATTCGTTGCTAAGAAGATTATAGAGCAAGATTTCTTCAAAAGAGGTAGGGTTTTTTTATTATTTTTTTTACATTTTTTTTCACAAGTGAACTTCAACTCTTTTGTTTTGTTTTTTAGTTATTGTTTTGTTTTACTTTTCATACCTCTAAATGTCTATAACACATGTTCAATTTTTTCATTTTTTTGAAATTAATTAAGTCTTTTAGTTTCAAATTCAATGAATCAATACCAAAATTTCAATATGTTGTGCCTTAGGTATTCACTATTCCGTATTACAATGGCAACCGGTACCTCCTCAGGCTCAATCCAATCTCGTTTCAAAATAAACCCAGCCTCTCTCCCTTTGGAAATATGTAGAAATGGTTCAGCAACTTCCAGGTGGTGGAGGATATGTTTGGATTTGTAGTCATTGCAATGTTCAATATTCGAGCTCATACAGTCGATTAAAAGGGCACTTGTACGGGATCCCTGAAACATGCATCAAAAATTGTCTAGGTGAAAACAACAATGGCATTCCAAAAGATATAGTGTTGAAATATATTGCTGAGCAAGAAAAGGCAAACCAAAAAACAACCAGTGGTAAAACAAGCCATCCTTTGAAGAAAGGATCTCGATCCATGAAACCCCCTACACCACCTTCTTATTTTCCACCTACAGAAAGCCATCCATTTATGGACATCCCTCAAGAGCAAACCATGCCATCTTCAAATAAAAGATCTAAGGGACCGTTGGAAGCTTCATTTCAGAATGAGGCAAGAGAGATTGCTGATCAAGACATAGCAAGATGTGTCTATGCCAATGGATTGGCATTCAATGTTGTTCGTTCACCATATTGGCAAAAAATGGTGAAATCTATTAATGAGGCTCCAAAGGGGTATAAGGGCCTAGGTTTTGAGAAGGTGCGTTGCACCTTATTGGAGAAAGAGGTGAAACATGTAGCAGACTCTTTGAAGCCCATAAGGGATTCGTGGATCGAAACAGGGGTGACCATAGTTTCTGATGGATGGAAAGATGCAAGAAATCGCCCATTGATCAATGTTATTGCTATGTCCCCTAAAGGGGCAATGTTTTTGAGAGCAGTGGATTGTGAAGGATAGGTGAAAGATGGTCCATTTATTGCTGACATCCTTTGCCAAGCTATTGAAGAAGTGGGCCATCAAAATGTTGTGCAAGTTGTAACCGACAATGCCAAAAATTGTAGGGCTGCTGGGTTATTGGTTGAGGAGAAGTATCCACACATTTTTTGGACACCTTGTGCTGTCCACTCCCTCAATCTAATGCTACAAAAAATTGGATCCAAAATTGAATGGATCAAACAGGTGTATGTAGGTGAACATCCAAATGTTTGTCACCAACCACCATATGGCCAAGGAATATTTAGACAATTCTCAAAATTGGAGTTGTTGAAGGTAAGTTAATTCTCAATATTTTTAAATTTTTGAATTTTCTTTTAATTTTAATTTTTAAATTTTGATTTTGTATATTTAAATTATATTTTAATTTTAATTTTGATTTTCAAACAGGTTGCCGAGACCCATTTTGCCTCCAACACAATTGTGTTGAGATGACTTATAAAGGTTCGTGAGGCACTATGTGCCATGGTATTCAGCCCTCATTGGGTTGTATGGAGGCAATTTAGCAATGAAAGGGAAAATAGGATCAAGCAAAGGATCCTAGATGATGGTTGGTGGGATCGTGTTGAGTATCTCGTCAGTTTCACCGAGCCCATACTGAGCATGATCCATTACATTGACTTGGATAGACCTTGTTTGGGCAAAGTATATGATGGTATCAACTCAATGATTGAGAAGATGAGATCCATCATCAATGCAAAAGAGGAAGATCCTGAAGAAAAATTCTTCAAAGAGCTACAGGAAATCATGGTTGATAGATGGAACAAAATGACCACTCCCTTGCATCTTCTCACTTTTGCATTGAGTCCCAAATATTATAGTCCTAAGATACTTTCTGCTTCATCAAGAGTTCCTCCATATAGGGATGGTGAAGTGGCCCAAGGGTACAAGGCAGCAATTCGTAGAATCTTCACTGATCGTGACTAACGTGATCGAGTGAGGGCTAAGTTTATGGCTTTTGCATGCTATGGGAGTGTTGATTAGAATATGGATGCTCTTCGAGACAAGTGCAGGGTGGATGCTCATAGTTGGTGGTACTTCCATGGGCAAGAATACATGCACCTCCAACCTATTGCAATAAAAGTTTTATCCCAAGTAAGTTTTATATTTGTAATTTTAATTTTAATTTTTATTTAATAATTTTGTTTAAGTTAAATTTTGTAACTATTAACTATTTATTGATTTAATTTGGTCTTAATAGGTTGCTAGTTCATCCTCTTCTGAGAGGAATTGGAGCACATACTCCTTCATCCACTCAATAAAACACAATAGGCTACATTCAAAAAAGGCTGAGGACTTGGTGTATGTGCATTCAAACTTGCGCCTCCTTACACACAAACATAGTTCTTACAAAGAAGGAGACACAAGGAGGTGGGATATTGAGCTAGAGCAGCTTGACTTGGATGCTTCCACAAGTCACTTAGCTGCACTTGATATTGATGATGACTATCAGCCTGAAGCAGCTACTACTGAGCATGAGAGCGGTAGTGTTAGTGCTAGTGGCAATGCTTGTGCGAGTGCCACTAATGCTATTTGTGGTTCTACACAAAATGTAGCATCTAATGATGCTGATGATGCTGCTTTTTTTGATGACCCATATGATTCAGATTGATCAATGATCAATAATTAATAATTATTAATGGCTGATTGTAAACACTTGACATTTTTATGTTTGAAGTTTGAACTTTAATTTATAATTCTATATCATGACATTTGGCTTTTGAGTATAAAGTGGTGGTGTAATTTTGCTATGTTATTTGACTATTAATATGGTGGTGTATTCTAAACTTAATTACTGCTGCAAATATGTATATATTTCTGATTTTTATATGTTTTTGTATTACCGAACCCAAAACGAACCCAAACCCCAAAAAAAATTTCCCGAACCGGCGAACTGGGTTCTTGAACCCGAACCCGAACCCAAACCCAAAACCGAACCGGTAACTTAGCATTGTGCATACATTTGAAGGAGAACAGGGGAGAACGCTGTGAATTGAAGGAAACTCTTCAAACAGTAGCCAAACTGCCATCCCTTAAACAAGTGATTTGTGATGAGAAGAATGTGCAACTGTTCAAAAGGATCTCCAGGACTGACCTTAATGTTCAAGCTGTTGTGGAGCAAGAACCTAATTTGGATTGGATGGATTCTGAATGGATGAAATTAGACTTTTGATACGTACACCATTCAATGTGTTGAGGATCTTAGCTGTGTACACTTCCTTATGCTGTGTGTTGGATGTTTTTAGTTCTCTAGGTTGTTTTAGAATATAATAGAATAGAAGAATTTTATAGTTTATACTGAAAAGGCTCAAGGCTGAATGGGAGCAGAGCTGGGCAAAACAAGGAGTAGGTCTATGTTTGGGCAAGGCAGATTTAGCATAGGACTTAACCTTCACCATTGGAAAACCAGGGATTGAAAATGTAGGCAAATGCATATCACCAGCACTTCCAGGCCACACACAGAAATGATTTTCAAAATCAAGGTACCTAAATTTCCAATTTAATTCAAAATCAAACTCATAATTCTGTGACATTTCAAAGTAGTTCTTAAAAAGAGCACATTGAACCAGCCTATCTACTTCATATAAATCTGAAATCAAAGGTCATTGTCCATACCTAGAGTTGCGATGAGGAAAAAGGGCATTAATGTCATCAATAAATATAATGGCTTATCTACTTATCATCACTTGAAATGATGCTTCAGAATTTGAATCATGAAAAATCTTTTCACTTTCTGCAGCATATAAACTGTGAATGAGACATGCACTATAAGCACAATACCATTAGTAGACCTCTTCTCATAATAAAAGTAATGCACAGGGAAGTTTTAAATTATTTTTGGGTTTAGGATTTCTCAAGGATTAGGGTTCCAATCATGTTGAGACTCTTGGTTTGTCTGGATAAACTTGTGGGCTCGACAGATCAAAAGCCAGCTTCAATCTCCACAACAATCAAATTTATGCTCTATTTAGTTTTTCTTCAATTTTTTTTGTTAGGCAATTGTTTATAAGTGTTGTACAAAAGATTTGCTTTATTATCTGTATCTTTGGATTGTTTTAATCATTCATTTTGGTGGGTAAACACCACAGATTATTCAGAATTACAGATATATTATAATCCTTTGCCATTTCTGGTACATTGGAAATTAATTGAGACAAATGTTCCTGTGATGGTCAAATTTGATGCTTTTAATAAATCTTTCCAATTACTGAATATCAATGTGGAACTGAAGAGACATCTGAGGAGCAAATAATTATAAGTTTTCATTGAGTCTGATAGTATGCTTTTATCTTTTGTTTTTTAGTTTGAGGGTTTTTCTAGTTGTTTTTATATCTTCATATTTCCACAACAAACAATATTTTCCTAATTCTGGTTATAGCATTAAAAAAGTGGTAGCATAGAACTTGCGGTAATTGTTTTCTTTTCTATAAATATATTTTTGTCTATTTCTTTTATATCCTTCTAAACTGTGAAGCATTTGACAGTTTATTTCATTTGTTAGAAGATAATTTAATCGTAATCAACCCTCATGAAAATGCATACTTTAAGCAAAAGCTCTCTAACCCTTTTCAGGGGAAATTTACAGTGATTTATATGTAGGCATGAACCAAGATTTCTGTAGCAGATGTTACAGTGTCTTATAAAAATATCCTTACAACCAAATGTTAGGGTGTTTATTTTCTATAATCTCCCATAGTTAAGTGGTGTTTCATCCACTTGAGTTACTAGGAATGTATTTTTTTTTGCTTTGGTGGAATTACCATTTATCATGATTTTGAAACTCCATTTAGTTTTACTACTTGAGGTCATCCCAGTCACAATGCAATGATGCTATGACAGTCACCTTTGTTGCTAAAATTTTATTGATTCGGCGACATTTTGTTGGGTTGTCTGTTAATGAATGAAGACATTTGGTATGTCCAATCCTTGCACTGCTACGAGATTTTCTTGATACCAAATTTCCATGTTTTGAATTCCTTATTTTGGCTTTTGAGAAACCAATCTATCACCATGTCTACTTGTATTGCTTCTCTCTTGTCTTCACAACAGCTTCATCTTTACAGATTTTCTTTTTCTGCTCAATTTTTTTTTATCTCATCTAAATGATTTCTCTGTTTCTTACATAAATTAGTTAGCATCTGCACAAACCTATGCATTTGAAGGTAAACAGCTCAATCCAGTCATCATACATTAAAGAATGGTACTAATTCTCCAGGGACCAATTAATTGCTTAACCCAATTTTCTGGCTAGAGGATGATATGCAAAGTTATATCCAAGTTGGATTACTAACATCAGACAACAATTCCTGTAACTAACCGCTTCTCTAAATAAAAGCCTTATAATATGCTATACATCTTCATGTTTGTTACAGGCTATGGAACCTGCCATTCTAGATATGTTGTAACTTGTAAAGAACAACAAATACTCAAGTACAAATAAAAATTCTACTTAGGTATTTATTCTTCTTGAGTATTTGTAACTCGCCAAACCCAAACCAAAGATTCATATGCTACATGCTTGTCATTTACTCAACCTATTTTATAAGGCTTTGGATTAACTCAAATATAAATGGTATGGGAATTTATTGCAACCATCAAAGTCTGCCCTATTCTTGGTATACATTTTCTAAAAAATTCTCTTTTGTATCTATGTTTGTTCCACGTGTCTTCTTTGGTGCACATAATAAGCTTCTGCAGCTTAAGATTTTCTTATCTTCAGGTACATTAACTTCTTTCTATTTGGTTGTTTCCCTGCAGTTGACTTGTAATTTTTTAGTCAGTGCTCCTTGTCTCGTATTAGCTATTGCATTAATTGTTTCTATGATTTTTGGCCACCATATTGATAAAAAATAATTGGTCTCCTCTCACATGCTAGAGCATCCCAAGACAAACACATCTGCTCAACAATGCAAGATCGAGTCTAGAGTCTTCAAAGAAGAAAGTATGTGGCTACTTATGCTTTTTCTCAATATTTACAACATTTTTATCATTATTCACAACAATTTAGAGACCATCAAATCTTCCTCATCCTTGTATGCTTAGCATAAAACACTTCCTACAGAAAATCCATAAGCAATTTGATATGCCCACTGATCCAGATCAATAGTTTTTGGGAATCATCTACTTGTTGGCCTTTTCCTCCAAGCCTCTACAGGAATTAACCATCCTCCAATTATTTTTTGTAAGTATTCCTCAACACTTTGTATTGACCAGATTTTTAACCCTCCCATAGCTCCTGTTGTATCTTGAAATGTTAGCTCTTCCCCTTCCTAGAAACGTTAATTCCTTTCTCCCGGTACTTCTTTTTGCTGGTGAACCTGATTATTGACCTCAACACCTTCCTCTGTTCTCCTTTTATCATCCAGAAACTTATCATTTGGAATACTATAATTAAGCTTAATGTCATTTTTCTCTCCTCATTTCCTTTGTTTGATGTCCTCAATCACTTCCAGTTCCATCGCAAACTTGCATAGCATCTAATTTTGCACCCGAATCCTCACAATTCAAAGAGATCTCCTCCCTCCAGCTTTTACTGTCACATCATACCAACTGATTCTTTGAATTAATTACAGAAATTAGGGAGAAGCCAGACCCCAATTTGCATTCCTTATAGCACCTCACATGGGCATGGACGTCGGCTTGGTTTTCCCCTTGCTAGCCATAACATAAACTTTTTCCCATACATCATTTGGGCCACTTATTAGTGTCTTAGCATATATGAATAAATGGAATGGCTTAAACAACAGACTCCATGATGAGGGGGCTCAAAGGACAGACAAACAGGAGGATAATGAGTGTTCCACAAAATGCAAGAACAGAGACAACACAAACTCTTTCTAGATTTTTAATATTTGTGAAAAACTATTCAAATAGGTCAAGAAAATGAATAAATAAATCCACCTGTATTGACAATTATTGTACTCAGCAGGTCCCAAACATAAGGTAAGGAAAGCCTAGGCAAGATAACCAGTCTTTGTCTGAGCTACTTTCTAACAAGAGTTATAGATGAATACTTGTAGTCAGTTTTACTGGCATTGTGCATTATTAAAACATACATGTTTTTTGTTTTGTCTTTTGGTATTGCAGATTGGAATTATATGAAGCCACCTGGACTGCAAGCAGCAAGCCTTCAATCAACAAAACATGCCAGACAAAAGGCTTTCAAGACTAGAAGCTACTCAGTATGACATAACTCAAAATAGTTGATGATCTAGCCGCTTACATATTCCCAAAAAAATAAAATTTACTGAAGCCATGGCAAGTGACTTACCTCAAGATTTTGCACAAATTGTGTAAACCTATTATTGCAGCCCTTAACAGGGACTCTAGCTGCACTACAACACTTTTTAGAATATAATTATTTTTCATTCATTTCCAAATGTCCATTCTGAAAAATTAGAAATAAGCAACAGCTAAAACCTCAGAAAATTAGAGCTAATAACACACATAATTTATCATACATACTCTTGCCTGTATCTTTTGCAAATTTACATACCATAAAGGCCTTTCTGAAGATCTCCAAGAATAATAACATCCTATAAATAGCATTCTCACAACTTTTAATGCATAATAGACTTGAAGTGACATAATCTATTGCACTAATGCACTGGAATTCTCAATCACACTATAGAGGAGTCTGATAGTCTGCCACAAATCAAAAATTTCCTATGAAATAAATGTTTATAAACACGTCGTTAAAAGCTTTAAGAAAGACCTGAAATAGCAAACTGAAGGCATCATAAAACGAGATAACAACGTTGACATATTCAAAAAAAAATTCACAAAAAATTACCTTTCAGAAAGATCAATAAATTAGCTTTGATGAGACAAGTTTAACATAACATAAGCTATGAATTAATCTTTGCCCGAGTAGAAAGAAGGTAGCAGCGAGCTATAAAATTTTGGCTTGGACCTACATTAAGTTTCAGCTTTCTTTATTTGGATGTCCCAAATGAACCAATCACTTGCAAAGGTGAGATATGTGCAACCCTCTCAATCCAAACCGGAGACTTTGTTTATTGAATTGCTTAAATTTTGATACTTCTTGCCACCCTTGGATAAAAGTGCTTGAGTTTTATGATATTGATTCCCGGTAATTGGAAATTGATTCCTTCAAAATTCGATTGAGCATATCAATCTTCACAAAGTACCCTCTTAGAGATTGGTGTTTTCATCTGCTACAACCTTCTTGTCTTTTTTGTTAAAGAGATTATCAAGATGGCCATCCATTGATATTTCATTTAAAGTTTTGCCTGTTGGAGGAGTCAAGATGTGTGGCATGTCCAGAACATATATTTCTCAAGTCTATATTTTACCGGAAAATCTATAGTTTGAAGACAAATCATTGACCTAAAGTCAAAATTATATTTCAAAATTGTATACATAAAAAATACTATTCTAGACATAAGATATTTTAAATTAAATTAATGTATATTCTACTAAATTAATGTATCTTCTATGCGCATGCAAACTTATACTCCTAACATATTAACTTATATATAATTTTCCATCGGCGTAATCCTTCCACTTCCTTCCCGTGCAAGTGCTAGTTAAATATTCATTATCATGATTTAATAAAAATCCAATATTAAATTTATTCTACTAGCATAGTTACATTTACACTTCATTACATAAACACATAACACACACCCAATTACACCAAGATTCAATTGTTGTGCAACTAATTCCTTTCTAAATTCAATGCATAATCATAAGGTAAACACAAACTCTATAAATCCAATCCATAATCATAAGGTAAACATAACTAAGTATTTGGTATTATTCTTCTCCCTCCCAACATAAATTTTTTGTAATGGTAAAAATGGGTAAGAAATTGAAACATCGCTTATAATCTACAAAACACACTATTTCCATTTCCATTTTGTACGTCTAACTTTTTGACAAAACACACTATTTCCATTCCATTTGTGCATCTAACTTTTTGACAGTTACTTGGAAAGTTAATGCAATGTTGGCATATCTCCACCACCACCTCAGGTTACTGATCTTTATATTTGGGTGGAAAGGAAGATAGAAGCACAAACCAGAAGTAGCTTGCATTTTTTCTTGCTTCCTCAAGGTAATGAGTTTGATTCCCCCCACTGTATTGTGCTATTTTGTTCTTTACTGCCTAAGATTTGTCTGATGGGTTGCTCTGTTTTGTCTTTGAATCACCACCTACGTGAAGAGTGAAGATAGGAATATGTTCATTGGCTATTAGTGCTTGTGTGGAGAGTCGGGTCCAAAGTTCACAATCCTCATCCAAAACACCTATTAGACACAACTCATCGAATTTTATAGAAATTTTTGTGGCAATTCAGTGTTATCTGATAATATTAGAATAAGTTAAAGATCTTTTGAAAAATTTAAACCTTGGTATGTGAAAATTAATAAGCAACAAATATCTTGTTGTTGTAAAACGCTTTGCAATTTCGTTATTATTATGATGTTTTTGGATATATATGTTGTAATTTATATACTAACATGATTATGCAAGAATGTGGTATTAATATGCCACCTTAAACAATTAAGGAGTTTATAGAAAGCTTGTTTTGTGAAAGATCCAATGGAAAATTATTTTATTTAAGTTCATGTATTTCTGGGCAATGCACTAGTTGTGCCAATCTTTTATTCTTAGGAGTTTGTATACATGAAAGTACTGAAAATGATTTTGGACAACTAATGGATGTTAAAAGATTTAAGAATGTTGAGTATTCTTTAAAAGATGAAAAAATTGTAAAGCATTGTATTTAATCACAAAAAAAATTAGTGTACATGCATTCATATCAAAATTTAAGAGTAAGATTGTACCAAAATATGTCAAACATTTTCAACATGTCGATGGCTTGATGGACAATTTCACACATGTAGAAAAACATTTCAGTTGAAACTATACTATCAGTGGTTGATTTTGCGAAAACTACTCTACAAGAGGAAATCCAATCACAGTATTACAATTCAATGCAAGTGGCTATGTTTGTTCATATAGTATACATGAATGCAAATGATAGCACAGAGGATGATAGAAATTTTTGAGGGAGTATCATTTCTATTTGAGTGACAACCGATTACACTCGTTAGAGTTTGTTCAATACAGTTTCAATATATTTTATACAGATTTAAGAGAAAGAGGAATCTCAAATGATAGAACATCTCATATGGTCAAATAATTGTACGAGATAGTTCAAGAATGTTTGAATATTCATTGGTTAAGTAGGGTTCACAAGGAACATAATGTCCAACATATGTGGAGTTTTTTTGAAGCTGGACATGGTAAAGAAGAACATGATGGATCAGGTGTATGTGTTAAAAGAATTCTTGCTAGAGAGAAATTCAAATTTGAGGATGCAGTAAAATTTAAAGATGCATGTGGGAATATGGATTGATGTAATACAAAACTATCTATGGGATCAAGTGAGTACTCTACAGTTCGTCGATTCTTTTGGTTGGTTGAAGAAGATAGCATTCTACCTAGAATGGATTGTGAGAGAATCAATGGATCTACTAAATGGCATTCATTTAAGAGTTTGAATGCAAGCACATGAACTATCTGGACAAGGGAGCTTGCATGTTTTTGTCAGTTTTGTATTTCAGGAGATTGGGAAGCATGTGAGAATACATAATGGGTTGAAGAGTGGAAACAAAGATCGTTGATACATGCACAAATACACGATCAATATGAAACAACAATTGAAGACAATAATAAAGTGTTTGCATTAGAGGACTATTTTGTAATGCTTTTATTTATGTATATGCATGAATGCATGCATGTAGATTGGTCAAGTTACATGGACACACAAGTTATTGAATCAAAAATTTGTTTGCAAGACATGTGTATACTATTGTTGCACCTGAAGAGAATGAAGAGGAAATTGAGTATTGGTTGGATCGTTGCATGGAAACTAAACATTAGTTAATAGCACCTCAATAAGATGATGATGGCTATCAATATCCAACAAGTTTAGTGATGGTTGTTGGAACTTGGTTACAAAAATACCTAATAAGGAAGAATGGTTTGCCCACATTCAAAGATTATGAAATACATAAGAATATTATACACTACTCACATTTGGTGGTGGAAAAAAATATAAAACTATTGAGGTATTGTAGAAGACCTACAAATAAAGAGCTATGGGTAATTTCTATGGAAGAGCATGAGACAATCATAGATGTATTGCAAAAAAGAGAGATGTAGATGGTACAATGGAATAAGTAAATATAGTAATATAGTTTTAGTTTTATATATTTAAATACATGTTTTAATATTGTGTGTATGTTAATAGTTAAAATTGATTTATTGTCTTTTCATTTCCTTAAGCCATCATCAAAAATTCATCACATGCTTTGAGACAAAAAAGAGAGTCCATGTAGATTCAACCTAGACAACATGGAATACTTGGTATATACAGGTAAGTTTAGTTTGTCTTTTATATTTAAATACATGTTTTGATAATATATTGATATTTCTTACAATAATAGTTAAAATTGATTTATTATCCTTTTTTGTATCCTTAAGCCATCATCACATTCATCACATTGAAATAAAAAGCAGAGGATGCAAATTCAACCTACACACATGTGTGGAATACTTGTAAATATAGGTACTTGTGTATATATATAGTTTTATATAGATTAAAATACATGTTTTGATGATATATTGATATTGCTTAAATCATTTTGATATTAAGTGGCATGAAGAGGCTACATTTTGATGATTCCCCACAAGTTTTGGATTTTCTTGAGATGGCATAGCCACATTTTGTAAACATTGTTTTGAGT
This sequence comes from Sequoia sempervirens, assembly GCA_007258455.2. Classification (NCBI taxonomy): domain Eukaryota; kingdom Viridiplantae; phylum Streptophyta; class Pinopsida; order Cupressales; family Cupressaceae; genus Sequoia; species Sequoia sempervirens. Next base: position 167,584 of record VDFB02010411.1, read on the forward strand.
TGGCATATATATGTACATACATAATTACACAATTACACATTTTTTATATCAAAATCAATATTCTATATATATTTTGTTCGTTAAATGTGCATGTTTTCCTACTTTGAAACTCAAAATTTGAATAGATAATCACTAAATATCATGTATATTATTGTTAAATTTGGTTGTCTTAGGCAACTTCACTAAATTTTGAGAGCTTCTTTGATCCCCTTAAGACATCCTATTACGGCATTAATTAAATTAACATTGATGCTATTTTTGTATTGAATGTGATTGTTATGATGAGTCACCCTAAAGTCTAATACTTATTTATATCAATTGTAATCCAACAGGAGACGTGTACTTTGAATTCTTTGATCCCCTTAAAACATCCTATTACGACAAATTATATTAACATTAACATTATTTTTGTATAACTTTTGATGAGTCATCCTAAATTCTGCTAAATTATATCAATTGCGATTAAATATGAGACATATACTTTGAAGTATTTGATCACCTTAAGAAAATTTTGAGAACTTCTTTGATCACCTTAAAATATCCTATTAGGACATATCCTAAATTAATACTTAATTATATCATTTGTTATGATGAGTCACCCTATTTAGTCTAATACTTAATTATATCAATTGTGATCCAACATGAGACATGTACTTCGAATCCTTTGATCCCCTTAAAATGTCCTATTAGGACCCCTTAAGACATCCTATTACGACATAAATTATATTAACATTAACATTATTTTGTATAACTTTTATGATTGTAATGATGAGTCATCCTAAATTCTACTACTTAATTATATCAATTGCGATTAAATATGAGACATGTAATTTGAAGTATTTGATCCCCTTAAGAAAATTTTGAGAACTTCTTTGATTCCCTTAAGACATCCTATTAGGACATATCTTATCATTTGTTATGATGAGTCTCCCTAGTTAATCTAATACTTAATTATATCAATTGTGATCCAACATGAGACGTGTACTTCAAATTTTTTGATCCCCATTAAGGCATTCTAATAGGACCCCTTTAACATCCTATTACGACATAAATTATATTAACATTAACATTATTTTTGTATAAATTTTGTGATTGTAATGATGAGTCATCATAAATTCTACTACTTAATTATATTAGTTGTGATTAAATATGAGACATTTACTTTGAAGTATTTGATCCCCTAAAGAAAAATTTGAGAACTTCTTTGAACCCCTTAAGACATCTTATTATTTCACATTTGTATAATTGCGTATTAATGTCCTACTAATGTCTTGACTATGAATTACTAAATTTGTAAAGTACAAATATTTAAATGTCCTATTAATTTCAACTTTAATTTCACACATGTATTTAATAAATCACATTAATGTCATTAATATTTTGACCATGTATCTTTTGTAAAGAAGAAATATTTGAACTCAATTTGAATCTATTTATGTCTTGACCATAAATATACATGTGTAAATTACTATTTAAAAATAATAGAGCATAAAATATTGAAATCAATAAAGTCCATGAAACAAAATATTAAGTCCATGAAAATATTGAAACAAACAAATAGATAGATAATCCATGAAATTATAGTGGAATAATGAAACATGTACATATATGTAGTCCATGAAATAAGGAAACGTATGTATTTAGATCAAGTCCATGAAAAACCCTAAACATGTATAAAAAGCATCAAATATAGCCTATGAAATAATCTAACTCATATTGTCCCTATAATCAAGAGACCTCTTCACTCCACGTGGACTACCTAGATGACCCAAATCACTCTGTAAAAGAGAAAAAAAGTTGAAATCAAATGTAAGACGATTAAAAAAGATTTAATGACAATTTAATTATAATTTATCATAAATTTAAATTATCGTGTGAGGCTTCTCTACATGCTCTGATGCAAACCTATCTCTACATGCTCCAAATCAATCTACATACAAGAGAAAGAAAGTTGAAATTAGATGTAAGATGATTAAAAATTATTTAATTAAATTTAATTTATAATTAATCATATTTAAATTACAGTAAGAGGTTGTTGTGCATGCTCTGGTTGAGGTGGTGTGACATCATCAAGATGGAAAGCGCCACCAACAAACTCGTACAAGGCCAAATTTAAAGTGCACGTGTACTTGAATTAGGTTAAACTATATATATTCAAGTGTACCAATAGGTGTTTCAATCTATTTAAAATAACAAAAAATTGTGCACACATGTAGAAATTTTATTAAACAACTTGAAATTCAGATGTCTCTTGAATTGCTTGCGCATCAAGAGGGTGTCTGATTCCCATTCTAATGGTGGTGTCAACTTGTACATAAACATCACACTTACAATATTTAAGTACAAACATGTTTGATATAGTGATTTCAAAATACAAATTGTAAGTATAGTTTTAAATAAAACAATACATGTACCTGCACCTCATACGAGACGCTCGACAATGGAGGAGCGCTTGACAATCCCTATGATGGAGCCGATGTGGAAGTTAGATGACGGCCCTAAACCGACATAAATATTTAAAACACATATTTATGATTGAATTACAAATTAAAAAGTCAAGTTAAAAAATTATTTAATATATTTAAAAAATCAATCAAAATACCCATAAGGGTGGCTGACTTGCACTAGTTTCGACATAAAAACTTGACGAGCAAAAGATGCCCCTGTGGTCACTATCTACACCAAACAATTTGACTGTTAAAAAATTACAATATTTTTTGATATATATGTTCATTAAAAACACGTCCTTAAGAAATTGTTATAAATTAAACATGTACATGCATATTTATACCTTTGTCAAAATGTTTGCTGGGTAATGCTCTGCAGTAAGAAATTCAATGTATGAACTAATGTCATCAAAATCTCCACGTGCACTCGAACAGGGTGTAGCCTGATCAGGTCTATAACATAGCTGATGATCTTGTCACTCTTGGCGTATTCAGTTTAAACTTTAAATCATAAAGAATGATATACTATCCATTCTAGTTCTTAGCATCGTCCAATTCTTAACAATTTTTTATTTGGTGCTATTACCCATTTGTCTGCTTCTTTTTCAATTTTCCATGCAACCCCAATTGCCCACATTTGTAGTAGTTTCGGTATAATATTATGAATTCATAAAGAAAATCTTGTTTCAATGGCGGTTCATGTCTTCCTCCTTGATTGACTTATCTTGTATCTAGTGATGATAGAGTTATGATATGATTTATAGCGTTTGATTTGTAATAGATCAGATTGGTGAACTAGCTCAGATACTTTGTTCTTCATTTCAAAGCCTGGAAGGATGGCGTTTTTTCTTGCTGCAAACCAATTGACACCTCTGAACAATTTGTTCTGTGGTTCGTAATATTGCATTTCTTTGAACACAAACCCAAAAATACATGATATCATATAGTTACTGGATTTGTTTTGGGTTACCTTATTTTTAAAATAACTCTTTAGGCAATATCCATAGCATAATTTTTATGAGTTCATTAGTTGAAAGAGCAACTACTGCAACACCAATATTCTATCAACATGTTTATATCCTCTGCAATTGTGTTTTTTCCATCTTCAAGTAATACATTAGATTGCTGATATGCAAAATACTGAAGGCGTCTATTGTTGATATGCAAGAAATTGGTTTTATGAAAGTCAGCATTAGAGGAGCTGTTTTTCATGATGTTTTAAGGTAGAAGAGCCAATGATCAGATCTATAGCCTTAGCATACTGAACTAGATGCTTGAAACATTGTTTCATTCCTCTTACAAAAAGAGACAATAGCTTTAGGCAGGGATTCCAGTTGTGACACAGCTCTTGTTTATGTAAATTAATCTCGAATATGTAGGGGTGTGATGCTTCCTTCTTGATTGGTCGAGGAGAAATTTGTAAAATATTATCGATCTTTTAATCAATTATTTTAATTATTAAAGAATTATATAATTTAATTATTATTTTTATTTTTTAAATAGTAGAAATAGTGATTTTTTTCCCCACAATTCTTCATTAAATATGATACTATATGATTATGGAAAGGTAATTTAATTAATATAATTTAAAATTATGATTTTAAATGATATTATACAATCTTTTAGGAACACATGAAGAAAAATACTAATTAATTGTTCATAATTAAATTATTTAGGTTAATTAAAAAAATGTTTTTAATTAAGTATTAAATAATTTAGATAATAGAGTCAAGATTGTTAGCTAAAATAAATATTAAATCAAATGTAAATATTGAAACAAATTAAATATAGTACTTTGCTTAAATTCAATGATGTAGGAATGATATGACAAGTGTCAATAGTTGATTTGCTAACACTCTAGAATTTCAATGTTGATTCGAACAAAGAAATTAGACTCTACAAATCAATTATTTGTCTTATTGGATGACTTGAATGCAAAATTGATCTTTGTGTATGTAGTCCTAAACTTCTGTGCAAACCTAATTTAAGATTCACATATCTAATCTAGAGGAATGTGCAATAGATTGGAATTCATTTTGTCTCAACTTTTGCTATTTAAATGTGCATAAGGACTAGTGGTGTTTATAAAAACATTTGGTTTTTTTAATCATAAGGTTTAATTTCTCCTCATTCAACCCCCAATAGACTAGATTTCATCTATAAGTGAAAGGTTCACAAACAATAGGGAAAAAAATAATTATTCCTAAAATGATGTGCTCTGATGTAAATGTTGCTAGACTATTTTCATCCTTCAAAATGTAAGACATGATATGTGCTCAATAAATATGCCCTAAGATATCTTGATGATCTCCAACATCATTTTGAATGAGTGAATGAGAGTTCTTAATAAAAATAACTAAGTCCACGAATAAACATAAAGTTGTCCTAGGTTAACTCACAATAAGTAGTGTCAAGGTTGACAAAGCCCTGAAATTTTATTTTAAATTTTTAAAGATTAGATTTGTAACCACATAAGTGACCTAGGTTGATTCTACATTTGTTTATTTAATTCAAGGTGATGAACAATAATTCTAAATATCATCATGAAATTTTGGGATCAATTATGGAAGGGATTGAGAAATGGGGTATTGTGATCTAGTTTGGAAAATTAATATACTAATTGTAAGCTAATAATTGCATTTACAACATTCAAATAAAAATCAACCTAAAACATAAAGTAAAGAGACACAATTATGAAATTATCACCATGTTACAATATAATACTAAGACAAAATTTTACTTATTAAATAATAAATTTAGAGGTTAGATAGTCAACACTATAAAAGAAATAGAGAGACAAAAAAATATTCTTTAATAGAAAAAATCTTCTCTAAAATATCATAAAAAATGCTTAAACATCATGGTAATCATTAATGAATTTTGAATATAAATTATCACTTGATTCACTCAAAAGATCAACATTATGACTCATAATGCAATCTAAATAGCCCATTCATAAAAACTTATATAATTTTTAACTTTAATGAGTTATTGTATTGCACTTTTTGAAACAAACTATATTAACACCACAAAAAATGTCTCTTATAAGAATTACTCTTTAAAGTATTATATAAATTCTTAGACATCATATTAGTGGTTTTTACTAACAATGTCATTTACCTCAAATTTTAACTGTCATTATGGATCATCATCTAATATAAAGAGACCGCTCATGAAAGCTGATACATTTTAACTTTGATGTATCATTTTATTACACTTTTAAAGATTTTTATCTTAAGTAAATGCAAGTGAGACATAAAATTATGTTTTTTTTTATACAACTTTCTCTATAAAGAATGAAAATAAGAGATTATATAGTGTAAGTTACATAATATCATATGTGCCTTACGAATAATGTTATACATTTGAAACAATCTCAACTTCTAATTATCTATAAAGTGAAGCTTTTATTTTTGTAAGTGATGTTCAATGTATTTTAAGTAATAGGTACAATTTTTTGGCATTTAATATATTTGTATTTCAATATATAAAAGTATTAATTTGTCTATCATATTTTTTAAATTTATGTTTATTGTAAAATTTGAATGGATTTTGAAGTTGAAAATATTGAAAAGAATATTTTGAAGCACATATTTAATTTAAATATGTTACAATATTATTTGGTGAAATGCATCTTAACTTTGTAGATAAATGTAACTTTTCTAGATTTAGATTTTTCAATGGTAGTTTTCTTTTTACAAGAAAAGGATTTGTGCTATATTTTGTTTGGTTATGTAAGTTTGCATTATAAACTATATTAATAAAGAAAAAATGTTTTAGGTTTCATGTTTATAAAGAAATAGTAATTTTTCGTGGGCGGTAGGGCAAGCGCCCCTCCAGGCTGGCAGAGGGGATGTGGTAGTATAGGCCTAGGTGTCTAGTTTGAAGGGTGTGGGGGATGATGTTAGATGACCATCATGGCAAGAAGTTGATAGGAGTTGTCTTGTCGTTGGAGTATGCGAGTTGATGGGGGTAGTGTTGATGCCAACTTCGAAACATAGTTATAGGGCAATTTACCAGAGGGATTTACTCCCCACGGCTTGGATTTGGCACGTTTAGAAGTGCTCCATTTGTTGTTTGTGACAGTAGCTTAGTAATTTCCACTAGTACTTATGATGGTTGGTTTCAAGGTTCGAACAAGGTTCATTTTCATTTTTATTTTTCTTTTTGGCTGTGGATGGTGATTATCTTCCTTTCGTTTGGGTGTGCTCTGTGTGTGAGCATTGATGGCAAAGCATTTGAGGTTTGTAACCAAAGTCTCGATGGATGGGCTAGTGAGATTCAAAGTGGACACTCTGATTTCCCTGCAGTCGTCAGTGCGACAAACCTCCTTTAGGGAAATTACAGATCAAAGACTAAAGAGGATTTTGCTCAATAATGATCCTCTAATCGTCGTGGCTACTAAAATGATTCTAGGTTCCGGGCATTTGGAGAATAAGGAGTATGGAAGAGATAATTTGTATGTCTCCTCACATTTTTTGGCTTCCCTCCTGGATAACTAGGTTGCCAAGGCTAAGGTGAAATTGCTGCTTGAGAAGATGTTTAGGGAAGATTTGGCGGTGGGGATTGATGAGGTTCTGTGTGTAGTGGTAGAAGGTAAAGGTATCCTGAGACCTTATGATTTGGAGCTCCTTCGGTGTTCGGATGAGGTTGTGAAGCTCTATCCATTTCTTCTGGACTTGAGTGGGCCAGCCCTTATGCGGCACACGATGATAGCGACAATGGCAGTGGAGTATCTGAAGAAGTTTTTTGAGTTGATGGTGGTTGGCGGTGTTGAATGGGAAAAGGACTTTGAGGCCTTTGCAAGGGCCAAGCGTTTCATGTAAGTTTGGTTCTAGGTATTTTTTGGTCTACGTAGGGTTTGATTTTTTGTCTTAAAAAATATATGGGTGGAGCCCTATTAGCGGTTGGCTTTTTTATGGCCATGTTGGTCAACCAAGGTTTCAGTCGGGGACCTAGTGGTTGGGTTGGTTGTCTCCTTCTTGGTGACCTTAGTTGGTTGGATTTTGGTAAGGTGGCTTTGTGCTTTGATGGATGTTAATATTTACCTGCGATGCAGACGGTTGTAGACTTGTCATTTTCAACATTAATAAAATACTAAACTTGCATATCAAAAAAAAATAAATGGTAATTTTTTCTACAATTAATTTGAATTAATTAGTTTATGGAATGGATTTAAGATATATCTTGTATTTTCAAGTTTTTGTAATGTATTGTAATCTCTTGATACAGTTATTATGATAGTTATAACAACTTAGAAAAAAGGCAATTCTAATTATTGTATTATTGACAATTTTATATATAAACTCTTAATAGAATATATATAAAGAATATTAATTTAATTATAATTATGTTGAGTAAAATTATTAATTGACTTGATCTAGGTCACTTTTGTGGTTGTAAATCTAATCTCTAAAAATTAAAATTTTACCATTGTCAACATTTACACTACTTATTTTGAGCTAACCTAGGACAACTTTATGTTTATTCATGGACTTAGTTGTTTTCATTAAGAATTCTCATTGACTCATTCAAAAATTATGGAGATAATTAAGATATATTAAGGCATTCTTATTGAGCACACATGATTTCTCATATTTTGGAAATGAAAATGATCTAGCAACTTTTAAATACATCATTTTAGGAATAATGATTTTTTTTGTATTTTTCTTGATTCTTTTACTTAGAGATGAAAGCGATTTTATTGGGAGTTGGAATGTGGAGAAATTAACCCTATGATTCAAAATTTAAAGGTTTTTGTAAACACAACTAGTCCTTATGAACATTTAGATATAAAAAGTTGAGATAAAATAAATTCCAATCTAGTGCATATTCTTCTAGATTAGATATGTGAATTTTAAATTAGGTCTACACACAAGTTTAGGACCAAATACACAAAGATCAATTTTGCATTCAATTTATCCAATAAGGGCAATATTAATTGTAGAGTTTAATATTTTTATTTGAATCAACTATTGACAACTTTCATAGCATTCCTACAATGCCAACTCTATTGTCTAAATTAATTAAGGTAAGTACTATATTTAATTTATTTCAATATTTATATTTGATTTAATATTTATTTTAGCTAACAATCCCAACTCTATTATTTAAATTAATTAATACTTAATTAAAAATATTTATTTAATTAATTTAAAAATAAATAATTATTAGTATTTTTCTCCATGTGTTCCTAAAAGACTATATAATATCACTTCAAAATAATATTTCGAAAGTATATAATTAAGTTGCATTTTCATAAGAATGCAATATCATATTTATTAAAGACTACTAAGTCAAAAATTCTATATTTATCATTATTTCTGATATTTAAAAAATAAAAAAATGAATTAAATTATAAAATATTTTTGAATAGTTTTGTTTAGAGGTAAAGCAAGTTTTGATGGGGCCTCAAAACCCATTACAACCAGTTTTGAAGGGCTCTGTAACCTTGTCCAAGGCAGGCAAGCTACAAAAAAGATAAATCACATACAATCAACAACAATTAACAAGAAGACGTGACTACACAAGCTGCATCAGATAACAAGAGAGGGACTAGATCCCTAAACAACCATATTTAAACTAGGACCTGGAAACCTTAAGTGAACATAGAACCCGCTTGCATCAACCGAGCATCAGCAAACCATCTACTCAAGAAAGATATCACCGAGCCAAGAGAAAAAAGATAACTTAATGGTTAAGAACACCATCAACCCCAAACCCATAATAAAAAACACTAGCAACTCTAAGATCCCCACATCAATAGGGGAGTTAGAGAGCACATTGAAACACTAAAGCACATCCATCTTCTTGTAGCAACACCCCACTAGAGCCATTCCCACCTCCACCTCAATAGGAGAGAGCTCCCCTCTATAGGAGAAGAGGAGATGAGAGCCCCACCCTCCAAAGCCTTCACACAACTGCCCACACAAGCTCCACCTCGATAGGAACAAGCTAACTAGAATCTCCACCAAATCAACAACAATCATCTCCACCTCAATAGAAGAGGGCTCTACCTCAATGGGAGTAGTCTCTACCTCCATAGAAGAAACCACCTGTAGATCCAAAGAGAACACAAAGACTTTGGAAGGCCAGACCAACATATCCTCTTTTGGCATAACAGAGTGCAAATATAGGACAAAAAAACACACTTTAGCCAATTAGACAAAACCTAAAAAAAATTGAGCCTTCAAAATAAAAACATGAAGCTGCTCAACCCAAGAATGAACCTCAAATCCCTACACACTAGAATCATAAATCCTCACACTAGGGGGGCCAAGATCCACACAGAAAAACTTCAAAAGATCAACAACCTTTGAAAAATAAAGGCATGAATAAATACTAGGTTGCTCCAAAAAGAGGTCAACAATCATGACAACTTCCTTAAGAAGAATAGCTAGGCACAGATATAAAAACCACCCAGCCCACAAGACATAGACAAAACGAAGGATAGAAATGTTGGCCTTACCATTGCACCAAAAGGTTGACTTGTCAATGCCTGATACAAGCTTCAGATAAGATCCACAAGAGGTGGTTAAACCATGTCACAAACCAAAGCATTGTGTTGGACAAGGAAGACCAAGGGACACACCATCTTGCAACAATCCCCCCTCAGCATAAGTGGGGTTTGAACCTGTGACCTCCACTCTGATACCAATTGTTGGCCTTGTTGTTGCACCAAAAGGTTGACCTATCAATGCTTGATACAAGCTTCAAATAAGATCCACAGGAGGTTGTTAAACCATGTCAAAAACCCAAGCGTCGTGCTAGACAAGGAAGACCAAGGGACACACCATCTTGCAACAAGAGAATCCTTCCCCATAAGACAACCACACAGCAACAAGGACAAAAAACCCAACAACAACAACCTCTGGAGAAAGAAAACCAAGAAGAAACCCCAATACCAAAGAAGAGGCACCCACACATAGCAAAGAAAAGCTTGCAAAGAAAGGAAGAAGAGAGCCAACTGAACAGATAAGCTCACCATCAAACCTGACATGCCAGCCAAAGTCACAAGACAACTAGAGACTCTCCACAAACCTAGCCAAAAGCAAGACAAACCACACATAGGAAGCCAAAGAAAACACCACTGGGAAAAAATGCACCAGAGCCACAACACCAGCAAGCAACCCCACAATTAGAGGAACGAAAGCCTCCCAAGGCTACAAAACCATGACCAAACACAAAAGCAAGCAAGGAGAGCCCATACAACAGGGGAAAAGAGAGAAGGTAGAACATTTAAGCGCACCAATAGACCCAACATGCTAGCTAGGGTCAAAGATAAGCCAAAAACTCTCCTCACACCACCCACCCACAAACAAACCATCTCGCAAAATGAGACCCGGAACATAATCTAGAGCCAAGGAAAGAGTAGACACCCCAACTGAAGAGCCATTTGTAGCAAATCCAATAGACAAAACCCATCGACCATCCTTTAAGGCACCAAAAAACGTCACCTCAAGGACCAAGGGAGCCATAGAAAACCAAGCCAGAAGCTCCAAGGATGTAGACAGCTCCAGAGGAGCCACTCCAAACACCACCCGTTCGTCTCCAGAGAGCTAGAAAAACACAGGTTTCAGGAAAAAACCGACACAGCCATAGGAAACTGAGAAGCCTCCAAAGACAACCAATCTTCATATGAGTCATCCTCTACATCAACATTAGCGTCAGAGGATTTCAAAATTCCTCCCCCTTTGGTTTTCTTGCTTGCTCCCACTCTCACACCCGCACCTGCACACACCATCATTTTTATTTGCTCTATTATTTTTGATGATGTTTTTGAATAGTTACAACTAATCAATAATTGATTAAAAAATACACATCTTATTTTCAATAAAACGTATTTTTAAAAGAAACACAAAATTTAAATCTTGATTACAGTAAATTATTTTGAATAAAAAAATACATGAAAATAAAGAACACTTAACAAATATTTTTAAAAAAACTTAAAATAATAATAAAAATATTCATATAAAATAATATTAAAAAAATTTCAAAAGAGGTTAAAAAATTATAAATTATTATTTATATAAAGTAACATTATTGATTGACAATATGACACTTAATGTTCCTCTTCCCTTAATATGCAAATGGCTAATAGAAAATAATTCATTTCTATTCACACTGTAACTATTTATCAATCAAATGTTGTTTGTTATATATTGCTTCCACATTTTGCGAAAACCGTAAATAAAATCCTTCCAAATAGTAGACACAGAGAGAATGGAATGTAAAATGCAAAAAAAGTAGCAAATGTTATGAAATGAAAAGGTCTGAGTTAAGTGGGCCCCATATAACATGACCCCCTAGTAACTATCAAAATGTTGGACGTACAAAAGTAATCTTTGTAAGACTACAACAAACTGGTGACATGTAGTGTGTTTTATGGCTGGGCTTAACCAACACACTCTAAGCATCTGCTTAGGTGGTTGGGCCCACATCCCCCTTACTTTTCCTGTTTCTCATTTGCCTCTGTCATTCCCGATTCTTTTCACAACTATCATTTGAAACATTTTTTTTTCATTTACATGTTGCATCTTAATCCCACATGTGGAAGGTGATTAAAAACAAGGGAGAAGAGGGTTATAAACAAAGCCATGTTGCTGTGAAGTTTTTGCCAAATGATGGGAGGACAATTTTGTTTTGTGAGGTGAAAAAAAATTAAGAGTAGTTGTGCTTTTGTTTTATTTTTTTAACAATGATGAGGACGGATGATTGAAATGTTGTTACATCAAATATGAAAACCTTTGATCCCCTATGTAAACTATTTTTTTGCCTTTTTTTCCTATAAAAAAAATTATTTTCCTTTATATGGATAGACCTATTAATAGAAAACCTTTTGTTTCTTAAACAACAATGTCTATTATTTCTAGGTTAGGATTTAATTAGGCTAAAGTTTTGAGTTTAATTATAGTTGTTATTTAGTTATGTTAAAGGTCAAGGTTTAGTTAGGTTTTTATTTAATTAGGGTTCAAAGTTAAGGTTAGAGTTTAATTAGGGTTAGGGTTCAATAAATGGTCAATTAGAATTAGGGTTAGGGTTAGAAACTCATTATGGATAGGGTTACAATTACATTAGGGTTAAGGTTCAATTTGGGTTATGGTTTAATAAGGATTAGAGTTTGATTAAGCTAAAATTTTGAGTTCAATTAGGGTTCCTATTCACTTGGGTTTGGGTTAAGGTAAAGGTAAGGATTAAAATTCAATTATGGGTGTGATTCAATTTTTCAATTAGGGTTACTATTATGGTCATGATCAAGGTTCAATTGAGGTTATACTTTATTCAGGGTTTAAAGTTAACACTATAGTTCAATTAGGGTTAGGGTTCAATAAAGGTTCAATTTGGATTAGGGTTACATTACAATGAGCATTACGATTTATAAATCATCCTAAATTATAACCACACGTGATATGTTACTATGAGAGATAGTTTGTTTGAGGATATATTTTCATAAGTTACATATCAAATAAATAAGTTGGAAATAAATGGTAGTACTTGAAGCCCAAGAGATTATTCATTTCATGCATTGCAAAAAGGTCAGAAGTTAGGCCAAACCCACGATTTGCTATTGGGTATAAGTCTACAATTTAATTACATGAAAGATTGAGATTGAATGATATTATAAAGGAATTTATATTTATAGCTCAGTGTTGAGTATATTAGGGTCTTATAGAAAGATTTATTTCTATTCATTTTCCTCTCAAACAAGTCATTACCAATTCTCATCTAAAATTTAAAAAGAAATTATTTTTATGTTGCACGTCTTATTTTTTATAAACAAATATTTATTCAATATATTTCAATTAAAAAAATTATTGTGTTTTTTATATTTTTATAAATAAATAATATTATCAAGCTACATGTAAAAAGTTACTAATACTTTTAAAATATATTTCTTTATAAATAAATAGTTTTATAAAGTCAAATAAGTTTGGTGTTACGTTTTAAAGAGATTTATTTTATAATTTTCTTTTGTGTAAAAACGGGTGCACCTTTCATAAATATTCGGTTAATTAATTAAATAAAAACATTTATTATTGTAATAAAAAGGTTAAGTAAATATGAAAAAATAAATTAAATGTAGAAGTATTTAGCTCTAAATTTAAGAAGATTTTATTATACAAATATTGGGAATGTATTTGCTCATTCATTTTTGATAAGGTAAGCAGGGTTTTGAATGGACCGAGAACCTTGTACAAAGCGAAGAAAAGGAAATCTTCCAAACACAGAAGCCACAAACTTGCCAATGGAAGCAAGCAATGAAACTTACAAACAGAAGAGAAACAATGAAAACACCACAGCACAATAGTAAACTGTCAACCAACACTTGGCCACCAAAAAACTAGGAGCATCTTCCAGGATTAAAAGGGGACATGAAGCCCTTAACAAACAGGTTTTAAGGGACCCAAAACCCAAACTACAAGAAACGATGCCAAAGAAACATTAGACAACCTACAATGAAAAAACTGCACACCAGAAGCGGATCATGATCTCATCAACAATCTCCATCTCCACCTCAATAGGAGACAAAAAGGGCAACCATAAGTTGAAGCACCAAAGCAACAACCCAAAACTCTCCACCTCAATAGAAGAATTTGAAGGCAACACAAAGCCAAAGGTAGCAACAACCTTTTGCAACAACACCAAGCCCTACCAACTAAACCGATCTCCACCTCAATAGGAGAAAGCTTCACCTCCCCAAGTCCACAACCTCTACCTCTAATAGGAGAAAACTCCACCTCTAAAGGAGATATGTTTTGAGGACCAAAAAGGAGATGAAGAAAAGAGGAAGAGCCAACAACAAAATCCTTAACCCCAGAAGCAATCTGGGCAGTCTGTGCCAACAAGATTTCCAAAGGAGCTTTCATGATAGTCCCCACTAAACACCTCTACAAGAGGTCAACAACCTGTAGCATCACACAACCAAAGAACCATCCCCTCCAAGAAATAACAGAGGAAGCTTCGTTAAATGTGAAATACAAGGACACCTTGTTCGTAGGCAGCCACGAAACATAGCCTCAAACACCATCCAAAAAAATCAACAACATAAATGGAGTTGTACCAACATAAAAAAAACCCCTATCACCACACATGCAGTGATAGAACACACCCCAAAGTCAATGACAAAAATAGGGCGCCACTGATAGAGCCCAAACATCACAAGGAAAAAGGTGGCCTCAAAGAAAGAAGAGATCACCTCGAAAACCACAATACACCTCACAAGAAATAGCTGGACAAGGACAAAAACATCATGCTCACAACAAACCAAGCAAAACATAGATTTCACAAGAACCCCCTTTCCTAAGTGCGCCCAAAAGATAAGGGAAAAAACACAACCAAGGCAGGCCTCAAACAAGGAAGGAACATTCATTGCAGCTCAACAGAGCCAAATGAGGCTAAGAATGTAGGAGATAAGCAAAGAAACCTCCAAACCCAACAACACGACAAGGGAATAGAGGACTATCCCAAAGAAGGTTGGAAAGAAAACAATCACCACCAACAGGCCCAAATGGAACAGAGGAACCAAAGCCAAAGCGTAAAGTGACAGGCTCCACAAAACAAGAGCCAAAACCACACCCAAGCCTCCCTCTAAGCACACCATAGAGCAATGCAGGCAACCCAAGAAAATCCAGGGAAAGGAAACAACATACCACAAACACCTAGCTCCAACAACATAGGATCCAAGCCCACGGATCACGCCAACAAAGACTGAGGACCCCCTCACGATAGACACATCTCTCCAATACATAACAACACTCCCCAACAGGGATTGGCCAAACCAAGCAAGGGAAAGAGGAGCAAAAATAAAGAGGCCTTGCATAGCAACAATAAGAACCACACCAGCAAAGCAAAGGGGAGGCCAACAAAACCATCCCTAACCATCGTGCAGCACAAAACACCGACCCAAATCATCATCGTCCTTTGATTTGGCATTTTCATTGCCCTCTTCATATGTAGAATTCAAAAAACAAGAGTCGCTCCCATTCCCACCTAGAGCTGCTCTCCCCATCGTTTTGCTTGTACCTATGGCTTGTTACAATGTATTTGTTCATTCATTATAATTTAAAAATTTAATGAATATCACCAATTTATGAATTTGATTGTGTACTATTTTGGTTCATTTATAATGTCATCTAAGTGATCTCTACGCATGTGGACTTGAACTTGAAGTGTGGATCTAAATTTGTAACTCACACACTTGATCTCCCTAAATTATATTGTTTGAAGCTTGTTTGTCTCTATGCATGTGCTCTAAATTTGATAGAGAACATGTGTTGTTTACAAAACACCTTTAAAAAATCTATTGAATTGTGATGGTCATGTTCTCCTTAGTTAAACCCCCTAAATGTATCACTTCAACAACAATGAACCAAGGTTGAGAAAAATAGTTTGCAAGAATGTAATATGCTACTAGAATAATGATGTAAAGTTGATGTAACAAGATTATTTATATTCTTTGATTCTCCTTTCCAAGTTCATTACAATTTAAGGAGATTTCTTTTATATATTTTTTTGTGTAAAAATGGATGCACCTTTCATCAATATTAGGTTAATTAATTAAATAAAAACATTTATTATTGTAATAAAAGGGTTAATTAAATATGAAAAAATAAATTGAATGTACAAGTATTTAGCTCTAAATTGAATGAAGATGTTATTATACAAATATTAAGAATGTATTTCTTCATATGTTCTAATTTAAAAATTTAATGATTATTACTAATGTATTTTGGAGCACAAAATTTATATGAAGATTATTCTTGTATTTTTTTAAATTATTATTCAAAATTTAGCAGTCTTCAAATGTGCTTCTAGATGTACACAACAAATACCTAAATTATAATCTCGAGAGAATGGTGAAGAATCTTTTATCTTCCTTAATTAAAGACATACACATATTCTTAGACCTTAACAAGACACCACACAGGAAAGCTATATTAAAAACCTAAAAAGAATCATCAAGATCTATATTCTACTCCTTTACAAGATCAAAATTTGCTTCTAGGCCCATTCCACAAAATCCACATGGATTCCAACCCCTTCATACAAATATTGAGACTTACAATCATATGCCATGAATAAGATTGCAAATGCTTGTAGAGAATTAAAATTCAAAAGTTTTCCATAGGGAATTTAACATTCAAGAAGTTACAATCATATGCTAGTGAATAAGATTGCAATGGCTTGAAGAGAAATAAAATTCATTTGAAAGGTTTCCATAGGGAATTTAACATTCCAAAAGAACTTAATTCATGAATACAACCTTTTACAACACTTTATATAAACAAGAGCTGCAAGCAGCGAAGTTCCTGCCAAGGTGTGCAAGAATGGTTTTGTTCATGATTTTTGTGTATGCATTGATTGTTGACATATTGTGTTCTTGCCATATTTAAAAAACTTTTCTTTAGAATCAGTCCTCTACATAGTTCTAGGGGTAGTCCGTTGCATGGTACTAGGGGTGGGCTACAACAGCCTCCTCTGCAAAAGCAGCAGCCTCCGCCATTGCAAATATTAACAAAATCTATTGTGTTAATGAAGGTTTCTTCTTCTCAGCTATTGTCAATATGGCACAACTCCAAAGAAATACAGGAACTATTTGTAGAGTCCAAATAGTACAGACAACAAGAGTAAAGCGCTTGCCCATTGCTGTAGGACAGGCAACAATCTCAACCAAACAGGGACCTTCATATGAATAATTTCTTGAAATAAATAACTAATGATCCATTCACAAATTGCAGCAGTTCTCTGGTGTAAAATTGCTTTGGCACCTTGAATGCATGATTTCCGTGGTTTATCCATTGACCAAACAATCAATTGAGATAAGAGTTCACACCTCCTGCGTTCCATAATCCCATAATCACCATAAAAGGAAATTGCCTCTGTTTAAGCAGCATGCTCTGTACAAAAGGGCACATAAAGGAGGAAACAATATTATGCCTTTGCAAATATAAACATCCAATAAGCATTATCTATGTTGATAGAGTACTTGAAGGAATTACTCCAGCTGAAATGGCTTCTCTAGACTCCACCCCTAATTTTCATCATTGCAAAGCTACTAAAATCTATTTGAGATTCTAAAATTAATGCATCCCAATCTTCTAACGCACTCAAAGCTGAGAGAAAGTCTGTGCTGTTCAAAAATACATTCCATCACAATAAAATCTCAAAGATGAACTCTAGCTCATACATAACAGAGGCTCTTGGTAGAACTAAAAAAAGAACTGTCATTTGAAATAGATGCACAAATATTTGTAGCTAGTCTAGAATATAAAATAGAAAGCTAAAATGGTTGCAATTGAAGCTCAACAAGATTTTCACACTGGTTTGAAACTGTAGGAATACTTTTAAATTTGATATGTTCATTTATTTATTTTCATAATTTTCATAAATTACTAACTGCTTAAATATATTCGAATGCACCTGTTTTTCTCGCTTCCTATCCATGGCCGTTAAATACAAGTAGAATGTTTAATTGTCCATCAATCTTAGAGGTGTTATAGTGTTAGAAAACTTAATGATATTTTCAAGGTCATGGAGGTTCTATTCCTAGAAAGATTTCGCACTATTCAGATTATCACTAAATTCGTTTTGATCTTTATCCTAAAAGTTAAAACATCAAGGCTGATGAATATTCAGACAGCATATGGTCAATCGTTCAGATTTTAGTAAGTGCTTGCATCATAATTATTTTATTTAGTCTTCATATTGTTTCTGTATTTTGCATTGAGAGGTCAGAAATGTTTACAGAGGGTGCAAAAGGTAAGTTGCATCATTCAATTTCAAACTCCTTTAACTTTAATGTATTTCCTTTGATGGTAGGATACGGAGATTCTTTTTTTATTGAGAGTTTACAGCATGTTTTCCATAAAATGGATTTGTCTTAAGTGGTTATTACTACATAAATTAAACGGGGTTTGTGCAAGCAACAGAAGTTAAATAGATAGCACACGGATATAAAATTCATGCTTCAAAGTACTATAGATCCATCTAAGTTAACTGCTTTGTGTGCCAAACTATGATTGCTTCCTTTCATACATAATCCAATTACCAGCTTACTTGTCTTAATGGAGTACTATATCTTTGTCTTTTTGATGCAGATTTTCTGATTTGGAATTTCAATGTTGACACTATGTGGCCAAATAACAATATACACCGTCTCCACAATAGTTCATTAGGACAAAGGTAGATTGTTTTGTACGGATGACATTTGTACCTTTTGGACCAGCTCATACAACATTTTTGAAAAGGACCTGTATATGTACGCATCATTTGGCCACATGGTGTGACGGTATTGATTTTTGTTAAGTACAAAGTGTCTGTTTTAGCAAACTAAAGTCTAGCTGGATTGCTGAACAAAGCATCTTGTGGATTCAGATCTGTGAGTTCTTTTGAGAAGTATTTCCTCGAATCAGAAGAGCTACAGGTTACATGGTTTTTACAAGGCAAGCAATTTCAACTTTCAACCAAAAGCTTTGAGGCTCAACTAGATGTTGATTAGAATGGATAGATATAGTTTTTGTTCTGGGAAATGCTTTTCTCTTCTGAAATGATGTGTTCTCTTTTAACTGTTTATATTAAACTAAACTTTGACAAACATATCTATCCTTTACCTCAATAGTTCACATTATAATAGTGTATTACCTCAAAGTTAATAAGGGTACCCCATGTTTGGTGTATTACGCATTGTGTGAACCAAATAACATAGCCATCCTTCCCATGAATTCATCTACTCAAGTTTTAAAAACATTCTGGTTGAAACTTCAGTATGTGTTTGTACTTATTTTGCAAATAGCCTTGTTTCAAACTACTTTCAAGTCATGTCTGGAAAACTTCAAGTATTATCAGCAACCCTGTTCTAGTCCAGGTCTCCACAGCCTTGACTACTCAAGCTAATATTGTCTCAATATGTTAGGCAAGGTGCTAGTCTTAGTTGACTTTGAAGTTTGTGGCATCTAGACTGCAGCACCATCTCCGATAAAAGAAAACATTCATCTACTCAAGTTTTAAAAACATTCTGGTTGAAACTTCAGTATATGTTTGTACTTATTTTGCAAATAGCCTTGTTTCAAACTAGTTTCAAGTCAAGTCTGGAAAACTTCAAGTATTATCAGCAACCCTGTTCTAGTGCAGGTCTCCACAGCCTTGACCACTCAAGCTAATATTGTCTCAATATGTTAGGCAAGGTGCTAGTCTTAGTTGACTTTAAAGTTTGTGGCATCTAGACTGCAGCACCATCTCCGATAAAGGAAAACCCAATATGCTCAATTTTTTAAGATTTTCATACCAACACCTTTACAGAAATGTGGTGCTCTATCTAATACATTTGCTGTCAGTGTCTTCTCATGCCCCTATTGCATGTCAGAAATTTCAAATCTGCCTTTTCATTAATTATGCCAGAAACAGTCACTTGCATAGCTCTCTACAATAAAGGGTACAAGGAGTTAGAACAAAGAGGTTATGAAAGAACAGTACAGAATCAAATAAAATGGGGTTAAATTTAAAACACCCAAAAGTGTGGCATCTAGTCAAATCATTAACGCAAAAGTTTCATCAAGAACTTCCTAATGGGGTGGCATGGACTGTCAACAAACATGCATCCAAGGGAAGGTTATACTTTATAGTATAGACAAAGTTGAGAGTGCAACAACAGTTTACAATTTGTAGCAATTTTTAATGTCTTCAATTCTGAAACAAGTAGACAAAATCTTGCAACTAGCCTTCTGTTATTCATTTAGCCACATGCCCACTTGGGGAAAGGAATGCCAAAAAACAACATCAGAAACAAATTCACACGCAAATTAGGACTTATAGAAAAGGCTCCTACTCAACATATAAGGTATATGATAGATATGCACTCTGAAAATCTCAAATCTTTAATGTGAGCTCTAGGTTTTTTTCAATAGAACCTAGCTTGATAAGCAATATCTGTTCATTAATTGCTTTCTTTTTCTGAAACTTATTTAAAAATAACTTGATTCAGAACTTTGTCTAGAAAATCTTAATGGCTGCTCATTATTTTCTCTTATTTTTTCTGCATTAACCATTTCTTCAAAGATCCCAGACTTGAAAATCTTACACCAAAAATCTTATTCTAAGGCTGTCATGCTAGTATCAATCCTCATTTATGGGCCATATAGACTCCAATGTCATGTGCAATTACCCTAGCAACAATTCTATGATCACTTGTGCCCAAGACAACCTCCTCAATCTGGTGCTTTAAACTATTTTCTTTAGTCTCCTTCCTGAAAATAAATTTCAGGATTCTAAGGAGAGGAGATACTTTATCAGATTTATTTAAAGTAATTGACTAAACTGAGTTATTCAATATAAATATCAGGGAAAATGAAAAATTCCCGTGATAGAGTTATGGAAGGCCAAGCTGGTGTCCTTTGGGATATGGCCTAAAAATTTAAAATATCATCTTTACCTTTAGGCCTTTTAAAATTGGATTTCTCTAAAAAATTCATAGCTGCAGCTGCAGTGCATATTAATTAGATAAATAGAGCAGTGAACCCCGGGGACGCGTCCCCCCCTCTAGGCCCTAGCGTCTCGGGAACGGGGACGTCCTGGAGACATGGGGACAGACGCTCAAGCGTTTATCCCACTGCCCCTAAGGGAGACGCCTGGGCGTCCCCGAGCGTCTCGGGGACGCCAGGCCTCTCCTCAGCGGACAGCTAAAAGCAAGATTAAAACTCAATTTTAAAAGATTTTTTTAATAGTTTATTTCTTATATTCGAACCCTAAGGGCATGTGGGGCCCATCTAAACTCTAACATGCCTTCAAAAGGCCCTCTAATCTTCATTTTTATTCACATTTGCATTTCTACTTGTTTGCTACAGCAAGAAGAAGAAGAGTGAAGGCTGAGGAAAGAGTGATTGGAGGAGTGAAAGGAGTGATTGCAAGTGAAAAAGGAGTGTCAAGGAGCAAGAAGAAGAAGAGGAGGAAGATTCTTCACCTTGTTGAAGAGATTTTTCAAACAAAAGGTAGGGTTTTTAACTTATTTTTTATTTTATTTTCTGATTTTCAATGTTCTAAGTTCTTTCATTTCTTGTTGTTTCATTTTTTAATTTTTCTTATTTCATTTCTAAATTCTAAATTCTTGTTGTTCCATTTTCTAGTTTCTAAATTAATTTAGAATCTTAGATTTTGTTTTGCAATATAAAATTTGTTGGAAAATTTAAAATATAGAGTTTTATTTTTTAATTTTAAAGTAGGGCATAGGCTGAAACTATGTGTTTATTGAATTTTTTTTCATTTTGTGAAATGCAGTGTCAAAATGAGCTCCCATAGTCATGAAATGAGTGAGCATGAGATGGAAACTGATTCTCATAGTGCAAGCCAATCAGAATATGAACCTGAGCATGAGGATGAGCACAATGAGGGGGGTGAGCAAGGGTCAAATCCAGAAGGGCATACTAGTTCCATAGCTAGTGCACCAGTTTCTACTGATTGCCCTTCCCAGGTTTTGGCAAAGTGGGCTAGGGGTCCTTATGATCCCAAATCTCCTCTCAAACAGTTTGCAACAAGAATAACAGCCCCAACGTCATCAACTGGTGGTACGAGGAAATGGCAATGCAACATTTGTGGTGATGATTGGTTTGGGAGCATCACCAGAGTTAATGCACACTTCCTCTTTTGGCCAGGAAAGGGTGTGGGAGCATGCGATTTTTTGAAGCAGCCTAAAAATTTGAAATACAGAATTGAGTTCAACAAGCTTTGGGGTGTTCCAGATGACGTGGCAATTCCAATGCCTACTACCTTGTCTGGTAGGCAACATATTCAGACTATTCAGCAGATTCAGGAGCAGCAAATGCAGACGCAGCCACGTATTTCTACTCCTACATTGCATCAGAGAGCAGGAACATTGTCAGGGTCAGCCTCAGGACCGTCATCCACTTATAGCACTATGGCTAAATCACAACAGGGCAAGGGGAAACGCAAGATGCAAAGTCAGCCTAACCCCATAGCTGATTTATTTAATGTGCACCTGAGGGATCAGATAGATGATTCCATTGGCAGGTTCTTTTTTGCCAATGGAATCCCATTCCATGTAGCTCGCTCTCCTTATTATAAGGAGATGATGTCGATGGTGGCGAAGGGAGGACCATCATATGTGCCACCAGGTGAGCACAAATTGAGGACCACGATCTTGGATAACAACTATGCCAAGATCAATTCATTGATGGAGACGATGAGGGCATGTTGGGAGGAGTCTCGATGTAGCATAGTTATGGATGGGTGGACGGACATTAGGCATTGTCCACTCATCAATGTTATAGTTACATGTTCAGAGGGGCCATTCTTTCTCAGGGCGGTTGATTGTTCAGGGCATCGAAAAGATGCTGATTTTCAGTTTGAGATCCTTCGGGCAGCTATTGAGGAGATTGGGCCACAAAATGTGGTCCAAGTAGTGACAGATGCAGCACATGTGTGCAGAGCTGCAGGGAGGCTTATAGAGGCATCATACAGACACATTTGGTGGACTCCATGTTGTGTGCATGCCATGAACAATGCACTCAAGGACATGGGGAAGATTGAGTGGATTAGAGGAGTGGTCAGCAATGCTAGAGATGTGCAGATGTATATCTGCAACCACCACACTTCACATGCCATCTTCAGGAGCTTCGCGAAGGAGTTCTTGAAACCAGTTGAGACCAGATATGCATCCTATTTCATTCTTTTGGAGAGAATGCTTGAGTTGCAAGAGCCACTGCAAGTCATGGTTATGACACAAGACTGGAATCGTTGGGATGGGTCCAGGACAGAGCAGGGGAAGAGGGTGAAGGAGATAGTGAAGAGTGATGCATTTTGGCATGATGCAAAATATATTGTCACCATCATTACACCAGTTGTACAGGTCATCAGATATGGGGATGGGGATGCACCTAACCTTGGGGAGGTGTATGAGTGCATTGATTCTATGCTTGGTCAGATGAGGGCAGTTGTGTGAGAGAAGGACCCCACTTTAGCATTCTACAATGTTTACATTCAGCCTATTATTTAGCGTAGATGGGACAGCCTAAACACTCCCTTGCACATGGTTGCTTATGCATTGAATCCGAAGTGGTACATGCCTAGGCCTGGTAGAGTTACACCGATTCAGGATGATGAGGTGAAGGAAGGGTTCTTCAGGTGCATTGATAGGATGTATGATGTTGAAGCTGCTGGCAACATTCGCACTGAGTGGACGAAATTTGCTACTCTTAGGGGTTATAAGGCTGCAGCAAAGGCGGACATAAGAACTATGGCACAGGAGGATCCGATTTTGTGGTGGACTTGTCATGGACCGAAATCACTGACTACCACACTAGCCATTCGTTTGCTGTCCCAGGTTTCTAGTTCTTCAGCTTCTGAGAGGAACTGGTCTACTTATAGCTTCATCCACTCTCTTAAGAGGAATAGACTTACCTCTAAGAGAGCAGAGAAGCTAGTGGCTGTACATAGTGCCTTGCGTATCACTGACCGCAGGACACGTGTGTACAAGGAGAGCCCAACAACACGATGGGATGTAGAGCCAGAGGAGCCATCACAGATTGATGAGGATGAGGATGCTTCAGATATAGGGTTGGTTGGTGTTCCTTTGGCGGATCTTGACCTTGAGGAGTCCAGTGGTTCTAGTGATGAGGAGTTTGCCGACCTCCCGAGGGATGATTAGAGGCCTCTGCCTCCTTCACTACATTTTGTCATTTTGACATTTTGATTTTGTACTTGTTTTGATATCATATAATCATGCTACTCATTGTAATCATCTTTATAATCAGATATTTTTGATATAATATAATAGAAATCTTCCATTTGCCGATGCAACAATTGTTACATTGTAGTATTGAGTATTACTATTCTAATTTCTAATTAGTAATTCATCATTCGATACTGAAAACTTCAATATTCAATGTTCAATGTTCAAGTACTAATTTAGTATCTCAATTTTGCTATTTTACTTCTTAATAGTCTTATACATCTTTTTATAACTAGCATTTTAAGTACCATATGTATAGTATATAGTATATACACCCTCCCTCCTCCTTCCGCCCCGCCCAAATTGAGGCCCCTTTGTCTCTCGTCCCGAAACCCGCCCCTCACTAACGCCCTCTCGTCCCACTGGAAATATAGAAATAGAGTAATGTGTAGAGAAGTTATTTATAGATCTTTTGGGTGGATTTGCAGATGCGGATGATATTAAAGATAAGTCTGGTGCTTCCCAGATTGCTGAGGTACAGGCATGGCTTAGTTCTGTGTTTGAGGCTGCTGGGAAGGAAATTCCAAAATTTAAATACACAACTAGTGTTGTGGCTCACACAACTAGTGCTGTGGCTCACCTAGACAATGTAGCCAGGGTTTCACAAGCTCGCACACATCACTGACCTAAAGGAGAAAGCAGCAGAATACCATAGTCAAGGTAAGCCAGTAAGTTCATTTGTATTGGTCTTGAACAAAAATATTCATGAGTTTGTTAAGCCTTATGCTGATTATCTTATTTTTCAGCTGCAAGAGTAAGAGACATTTTGGGTAGCGTGGGATTAGCATTTGAGAATCTCTCTCAGAATCCAATGACTTCAACTAAACAACTAAAATAATATGGATTGTAGCAAATTCATTGAATCTGAAGGATAGTGAAATGAGCAGGTAAGAATTTCTCCTTTTTTTGCTGAATTAATTCTCAATTGGAGATAAAGGCAAGATATGGTGTGAATGCTTACCTGAAGACCAGGGAATCCGCCAATTGGCTATCCAAGAGGCCACTTCACATTCTTCTGTAGTAGAGTATATTCTTATTCAAGCCCATACCTGAAGATAAAAAATTAACAATGTTTAGAAAGTAGAAACCCAATAATTTATAGCCAACTCATGTTTGTTATAAAGATCAGATCCATTTCAAAGGTAATGTCAACTTAAAGGATTGTGGAAGAACTATCGAAATTTTTTGCTTACAACAAAAGTTTTAATGTTGTGGAAGGGCTTTTTTTGGAAGGCCTATGGGATAAACAACAAAATGCTCAGAAAGACCAGAAAGGAGTTTTACAAGAAACCTGAAGTTGGTTTAGAAAGTAGAAACCCAATAATTTGTTATAAAGATCAGATCCATTTCAAAGGTAATGTCAACTTAAAAGATTGTGGAAGAACTATCTAAATTTTTTGCTTACGACAAAAGTTTTAATGTTGTGGAAGGGCTTTTTTGGAAGGCCTATGGGATAAACAACAAAATGCTCAGAAAGACCAGAAAGGAGCTTTACAAGAAACCTGAAGTTAGTTTAGAAAGTAGAAACCCAATAATTTGTTATAAAGATCAGATCCATTTCAAAGGTAATGTCAACTTAAAAGATTGTGGAAGAACTATCTAAATTTTTTGCTTACAACAAAAGTTTTAATGTTGTGGAAGGGCTTTTTTGGAAGGCCTATGGGATAAACAACAAAATGCTCAGAAAGACCAGAAAGGAGCTTTACAAGAAACCTGAAGTTGGTTCCCATCTCATCATGACAGAAAGAAGGCTAATTCCATGCAAGAGTACATTGAAAAAAACATTGTTTTAATTAGAAGTTTTTAGCAAAGCACATGCAGTCAAGGCATTATAGAGGAAGTTGGGCTTAGCTCATACTGTAAGTCTCAGTTGCAAGAAGGTAGAGAAACAGTAGTAAACTGCTCCTGGCAATACAAATCAGGTAGAAACATGAAGGTTCAGATGATTTTTATTTTATTTTTTTGTTGCTCATTTCAAGCAAAAAGGAAAGAGGTGTATTAAGGATAACTAGATGAATACTCAAGAGTCAAGACCAAGGGAAAACGATTAAGAATGCTATAAGAGCTTGTTGGCACCTACATTCTTTGAAATGGCAGATGCAAGGGCTCATAGTATCAAATGGAATACTTTGATGAATAAGTTTTTTTAAATAGATCTACTGTTTGTGAAGCAAAATAAGATTTGTAGCTTCATAGAAAAGGCTTTCCATAGTTTTGTATTTTGTAATCAAGTGCATCAATGTAAAAATAGATTTAGTCTTACTATCAAATGCCAAGCACATCAAATAATTCTTAGGCATCTAAGATACCAGATAAGCTTACTGTTATTTCCAATTTGTCTGCCCCATTACCAACAGGTGGCAAGTCACCAATTGTATCTCTCATTGTTATAGAGCGGAAGGGAACACCTAACGCTGCATCTTTGACAGCAACATATTGCAAACCTCTAGGAAATGATATCTTAAGCCGCGAGCTAGCAAAAATATGCATAGGCTCTAGCCATTCTCTGGAAGAAATTCATCAGGTGAAGCTGCCTAGATAAAAGCCCTTTTGCGGGTTAGGGCCAACACAATACCAAGTCCTTTCCCTATTTATCAAAAAGGGGAAAAAGAGAAGAAATAATATGAACAGATCTAAACAAGTGTGAAATTCCAAAAATACCATTGGAAACAATCAAACAAATAAAACCTATTCAAAACTGCTTTAAAAAAGGGGCTGCCAGTAAAATCTCCCAAAATTTTCATCCTGTCGAGGGTGGAATTTGAAGCAAAAAGGAAGGGAAATCTAGTGCCAAGATAACATTTTTACAGGATTTCTTCTCAATTATTCAAAGAGTATTGACAACAATTATATACACAAAAATATACATAAGAGAATAATTTAGGGATAGGTGCATTACCACATTACCCGTAGGTAGCCCTTCTTCCTTGCAGGCCTACTAACGTCAGCAAGGTGGTACTCATGCATGATCTAGTTTGTATTGTTTCCTTTCGGTGCTTTCTCAACATAGAAAACTAGAGCTTTTTCTATGCCCCCACGCCTACCACCAATCTGAGTGGTGATGGGTTTATCTGCACCTGTGGCTTTCCAATACCCTGAACCACCAACCCTGTTGGGATGAGACCCATTTGAATACTTTGTGTCCTTGGGAGTGAAGAAATACTACTTTTCTCCTAACAGCGAGATTTCTGTAAACAGAAAATGCATGAATCAGAAAAAGAAAAAGAAAATTTCTAGCAAAAACCAATAAAAGACAACACAAAATTCACTGTCAGGGCAAAGGAAATTTGATATAAATTCTATCATTTTTCAATCATTGAGTGCTCAGGTTTCTGATTTTTCTTATAAAGATTGCAGAGGCTGGCAATAAAAAGAACCATTTTTGGGATGCATTTGCGGGGACATAGAATTCATATCGAGCCTTTTCATTGACTCTTGGTAATAGTTCTAGAGGCCAATAGCATTGGCCATGTCCCCTCTCCATGTAAACATGTTACTATGGCATCTTGTGAGCATGGCTAAAACGGTAAAACCCTAATCGCCAACTATCTAAACTTGCAAAGTCTCCCTCTAAACTCATGCGCTCTCTTACCTAGAAATGCTCGCAGAGCCTCTCACAATCTGCAGAGTGCCAATTAGAGAGGGCCAAAAAATATTTATGGAACATTTGAAGTAAAAAATGTGCATCTTCACTAACATAAAAGAGGGGTTAAAATTTATTAAAACAAGAAAAAATCTGGGGGTAATTGACCCCGATCCACCAAGTGCCAATGCTGAATATGATCAGAAGCCCATTTAGCCAAACAATCAGCAACACCATTCCACTCTCTAGGAATATGAGTGAAAGTAACAGACTCCAAAGAAGCGCAAAGGTTGAGAATCTGTTCAACAACCAAAGCTAGATGCCAACTAACATCATCTAGTTGCCGCTTATTCAACAAGTTTACCACAACCTGGGAATCAAATTCACATATGATCCTACACCGTCCCAACTGACTTCCACGCTCCATAGCCAATAAAATAGCCTAAGCCTTCATAAGAGTATTAGTATGAAGACCCTTATAAACAGAGAAGATAAACTACACATCTCCAAAACTATCTCGACCAACACCACCAATGCCAGCATGACTAGGGTTTCCACGAGAAGAGCCATCCGTGTTAATTTTAACATTTGAACTGCACATTAATCACTGTTTAACATTTGAGGCCTCCACTATAGTTTCGGGTAGGAACTAATAATTCTTATTAAGGTTTCAACCAAACACAAGCAAGAATATCATCCCAATAAAGCCTTCAACATAGATATGATTGTCTGTAGATACAAGAATAAACAACCAACTACAGAGATCTATAACGACTTACAACCATATCAGGAAAGATAAATAATTTTACTCATCGAGAAAATTTTAAAAACTGAAGTTAAATCAAAGAAGTAAACCCCTAAAAATATTAAAAACATGGGGCACGGGTCAAAAAAATCTTTGCCTCCTAAAGACTACATACCAACACATTTTCTATTATTCCTAGTACATTTTATTCTGAAAAATATTTGACATAGCTGTCAACTTTGACACGAGTAAGATGCAAAACTTTCAACATTAGATAGAAATTAAATGTAGCACACACATGGGGAATAAACAACCAACTACAGAGTTCTATAATGACTTACAACCATATGAGGAAAGATACATGATTTAACTCATCGATAAAATTTTGAAAACTAAAGTGAAATCAAAGAAGAAAAAAACCCTAAAATTATAAAAACATGGAGCCCAGATCAAAAAATCCTTTATCTCCTAAAGACAACATACCACCACATTTTTCATTGTGTCCAGTATGTTTTATTCTGAAAAATATGTGATGTAGCTGCCAACTTTAACACAAGTAAGAAGCAGGAAATCATCAAACTTGCAACATTGGATAGTAGTTAAATATAGTACACGCATGGGTTTGATCCTTCATTTTTATCAGGTCTGCCCGGGGTTGCAATATGCATAATACCAACAACATAGAAATACGAACATTCATATTACTGATATGAACTAGAACCAGATGCCCTCATTACCATTTGTTTTGACTATAGTGGATTTCTATCTGTTTTGATTGTTAATCACTTTGATTTTCATCAGAAAATGGTAAAAAAAAAAAAATTATTGGCGTTAAAGATAGAATCAACTTCCTTATTGAGGAAAGGTTGCTAGAGGTAGCTAATAATGTTTTGAGTGGGGAAGAAGCATCAAGAAACACATTTCAAAGATCAAAATGGAAGAGATCAATTATTGTGCTAAAAGATTCACATCCAATGGGTATAGAGACCAAGGTTCAACACTTGGTAAGCTTGTTAGACAAGCTTGTAGTTTTTGTTATAGCAGTCATTGGAATGGGCGGTGTAGGCAAGGCTTATTCATAACAATATTTAATAATTGGCGACACCGGCACCAACACGACACCACTTTATTTACATAGCGTATACGATAGCCACGCAACCACCACGCAACCAGCGATGCACCGCCAGGATTGATTTATCGGCCGCTTCGCTGTAGCGAATTCCACCATCCTGCCGCAGCGCCTGGCTGCCAAATAAAAATTTGCCAAAAGCAGTACAAGGCTTTACAGCCAAAATGAACCGGTAGCATGCACCTACCGGCAAGCATACACCGGCGATGTTCCGGGCCATACCGGTTTCAACACAATTCTCATTATATTCACTTACTTTCACATCTACTATTGCCTCATTGATCACACCTTCGCATCAATCACCACACACACACTTCTACGCTTACTTTTCTTCAACCCTGTCTAATATATATACCTGATCTTCATCGCAAGCATCAATTACGTCGGCCTAAGTAGATGCATTTCTCATTTATAAAAGACATCAATTGTCGGCTCCAATCATTCACAAAATATTTTTAAAAGGAAATTCAAACCGTCAACACGTTACATTATGTGGACACAAACCAAAAAATAGGTCGCACACATGTCCTTATATCATATCATAATTAACTTAAGAAGTCGGCCAGGAAAAGACTTCAAAGCAAAAGAGACAACCAACAAAATAATGTCACTTCGTCGTATGAGCACCAAAGCACAAAATAATCTGATCATGCATGCTTTTAATAGTCATAAGCAATCTCCCAAAACAACAATCAGTAACTATCAACTACGGAGAAATGCGGACTAGAATACCGGAGAGTGCACCAAAAATACCGGATCCAACATCGGAGGAGATAAACCAGTTGAACACACCGGTTTAGGGTACCAAACCAAGCTGCCAACATGGTGACATCAATGACAACATATAGATAAACTTTTCCATTCTTCCAACAATCTCCCCCTTTGTCATTGATGGAAACATAAAAAAAATTCTCCTTCTCCTATCATTTCAACTCTCTCCCCATAACTTTAACTTTCTCCATACTCTTAACTCTTTCCCACTTTCTCCAACTCTCTCCCCTTTTGGCATCAATGGCAAAGGGCGACAAAACAAGTGTAAACATGGTGGCATCAAAATTTCAAAAAGAATTCCAAAAACTTCCAACCAGCCAAAACTTTCAAGCATACAAAATTTAAGTGAAGATGACGTTCTTCACCTGAAATACCTTCTTGTACCTTTCTTTGAGAATTGGATACAACTTCTTCCAATTGAATACAACAAAATCCATTCTTGTGCATGTACTTTCTAATAAAGCCAACATGGTAAAAGAAGATGACCACTCCATAGAGGAGCACTATTTTTCAACATCTTCTGTGTTAGTAAGGATTCCGGAAAGATGCTCTAACCGAACCTCAACAATTTCTTTAAGAAGCTAGAAGGTCTTCATCACATCATCTCTCTGTCTTTGTACAATGATTAGTTCAACCTGTAGTTCACCAACTCTTAGTCTTTGCTTCCCTTTATCTTCAAAGATGTCAAAATTCTTTCCAATGTTGTTTACTTCAAATTCAATCGCTTCAATTCTACTTCTAAAATTATCTACAGCTGTACGCCATCGGAGACAATATTTGTAAACATCTGATATTTCTCTAATGCACTTCTTTGTTTCCACAATCAGTTTAGATAGTCTTTCCTTAGCTTTACCACATCTCCTTTCAACCAAAATTTCCATCTTACTATAATGAACCGGGCTAAAAAAAATTTATTTTTTAATTGCAAATACAATGCAACACGCACCCGTTAAGGTTAGCTTCAAAACCAAATTGATGCGGAAGTAACTCTAACCAAGAATGTGCCCAAGATGAGCGAACATATGGTCAGAAGATCTAATGCAATGCTGAACGGAAAGGAACTCTAACCAAGAATGCATCTAGGAGAGACAAGCATATGGTTAGAGGATCTTATGCATGCTGAGCTGAAAGTAACTCTAACCAAGAATGTGCCGAGAGATGGCGAGCATATGGTCAGAGGATCCCTATGATCTATTGTCTGAAAGTAACTCTAACCAAGAATGTGCCGAGAGATGGCGAGCATATGGTCAGAGGATCCCTATGATCTATTGTCTGAAAGTAACTCTAACCAAGAATGTGTTGAAGAATGGCAAGCATAGGGTCAAAGGATCCCTGAGTTTGCAACTAATAAATTACAATGACTTAGCAAGATAAATAAAATGGCTGATAGTACTACTGAATAGCCTTACAATGAAAGTATTATCCTGCAAGCACACTGAATTAGAGAGAATATCAAGCTGCAACTGTATTGAATGTCTATCAAGTGCCAAATATGACTTCCAATGCTCAATCCCAGCCCAAAGGACGAATTTCTTAATTCTGATATAACAGTCCAAATACTGAAATATGACAACCAGCAACTCTAGAATGCACTAAAGTGCTCACCATTCACTCCCTACTCACTCAAATTGCTTCGAACAAAGTGCATAAGACTTCTAGGATGAAGGCGCCCCTATCCCAATGTCAAAAACCCAGCAAACAGCCTTCAAATTTTTATTGGCACAACTCTCAATGCTGATGTACTTGGTACGGCCCTAGGAAGGGCGATTTGCTTGGAAGAAATTCCACACTTCACTAAAAAATCTGCAAATGAACACAAAGGGTCGCCCCTACCAAAAATTCACAATGATGCAATGCCCAGAATGAAAATATTTTTATTTTTGAATATATGAAGAAAACTTACAATCAGCTACATGAACCAGCAACTCTGAAAACGTCACTAACTTGCTAAAATTGAACTACAAATGCAAGAAACCCAACTACAAATGCAAAGGACTCCATTACAAACTATTATCTCAACTAGTTGCTATCTCTCAAGCAAGACGATGAGCCAATGCTAGGAGGTGTGCTTTCCTCGAACCATGTGCCTGAAAACAATTTAGTAGCATAACGATATGGTAGAAAAAAGATCCCAAATGAAGAGCAAAGGTTAGCTTTTATAGACTTGAGAGGAAACTTCTAGAAGCTTCAAGAAGGCGCCCAATTTTCAAATTTGAATTTGCTTTCTTCTCCCTCCAAAGATGGCGTCCATTTTCCAAGGCAATATTTGACTTTTAATTTAAAATAACCTTTCTCTCAAGTAGACGTCCCACTTCTCCAACAGATAATTTGGCCTTAGAAAATATAAATTATCTCCTAATGAGATAACCACCCATGAAGTCTCCTTTTTCAAACAACATAAAGTGATAAAGCTAGGCCAAGGGGTTAATGAGAAAACATAACATTATTTAAATCAACTTAACTTATCTCTCCAGAAAATGCACCCAAAGGCCAAAATTCAAAATACCAACTGAACTGGCTGAAGAAGAGAGCCAGCTGTACCGAAGCCAACATAACCACTGCCAGAAATGGAATTTACTAAAGATAGCAAATTCCCAAAGTTGCTCAGATTACCATGCATGCTATACCACTACGAAGCTCTCTGAAAACCTAGAAAGAATCCACAATCCAATCTCCGAACTTCAAGCAACAACCTCCTCAAAAACGGCAAACCCTAATTTTCACCCTCCGAGTAGCCTACGGGTCTCTGGAATAGGCCAACGGTCAACAAAATTGATCACAATTGAGAAGGGTATATTACACTTACGTCCTTCTAGACCTTCAAGCAACATCCTTTCTTCAACAATCTCAACTAGATTTTTTGGTAAGGGATCAGAAACAATTGATACTTCAATACCTTTCTCAAGTAGATATTCTACCAAAGCATCATCAATCTTCAGTCTATCAATGGGAGAGGCTGCATTCCATAATTCACTAATTTTCTTCATCTTTCCCTTAACCATCATAGACTGGATGTCATCAGGATTAGGGGATTCAGGTCCAGTCAGGGGTTTTTTCTCCTTTTCATCTGAAATGTCAATGATATTCTTAGTTATAGCTTTTCTCTTCTTCGATTCTGGAGGGGAATCACTAATAGCAGCCTCCAATTCTCTTTTTCCGGAGGAAGAGACCACTTCAAATCGACTTGATGCAAATATAACAGAGCAAAGGTTTGCTTTCAAGGATGAGAAATATGATCTGCACATACTTACATTATCTGCCAAAGACTCTAGATATCGTTTTCCAATAGGAATACCAGATTCCCACATCACATTATCCTTTCTCGGTAGAGAATTCAAAAAGTAAAACACCAAGCACACCAGCAAAGATCCGAAACGAAAGGGATAACCCTCAAACAATGACATTTGAGCATTTTCAAGTAGATTTTCAAGTAACAAACTACACAAGTCAAATTGTCTATTCTCCTTAACCATCATATGAGCAATGTGTATGACAATAGCCGAAGTCGAACTTTCGCAGTTTCTGAAATAAATTTTGTAAGAAATACCATACGCGACATACATAACGGTCAAATTCGCAAGTGTATCAATCAACAATGCTCGAGGATCTTTACTAATGCCAGTCAGCTCCTCCACATCTTTGTACTTCATAGTTTTCTTTCCAAGGAGTTCTCCAATGCTACATAAACCAATGATCGCTTTGATTGCACCCTTCGAGATCAAATAGGGTTTGTCCAATACAATACTATCATTCTTGAAAGGATTCAATAAGAACAAAATAAACTCTTTATCATTAAACCACAAAAATTCTCTCCACAAATCCATGCCTAGGGTTTTTATGTTTTGAAATTTGTCTTCACTCAACCCTAGTTCTATTCCTTTCATCTTTCTATGATCATATTCTTCTAATTCAACGCCTTTCAGCTTCAGAGGGATAACACCACTCGATCCTCTATCCATTGCTATGCTTTCTTGAATTTTGATCGAAACCTCTTCGAATTTCTTCTTCCCCTTTTGCAAACAAAGAATTTTTTTTTCCAGATTACCCGAGATAATCTCCTCGAATTCCCTTCAGAATGCTTCAAACTCGCTTCAAGATCACTCCAGGCGATCATTCAAGTTCTTCAAATGCTCAATTAACCAAGAAGACTTGCAAACTTCAACTTATACAACATTGAATTTACCCTAAAACACATTAAATGCGGTAGACATCAAAAAGATGCTAAAGACATTCTTCTTGACATAGAAAGCCCTAATTTGGTCCGCAAATCATCATGACAACATATTTTCTTCCAAATTTTTTTCCAAAGCCTCTGAATAATCATTCTTCACATTTCACCGTTGTGCCAGTCTCTAACACACCATTCTTCCAGGGGGTTTTTATAATCTTCTGATAATGCTCCCCCTAAGACCATGCTAGGTCTAATTTCCAAATAAGTCATCTGTATCGGATGAGGGTACAGACACATCAGGAGTTTCAAGTTTTTCTTCTTCTTTCTTTTTCCATATCTTATTCATCTCCTGCTTCATCTCTTCTTTGTCAATCTTCTTTACCGGTTCACTCTTGTTTTCCGGAGTAGACTTCTTTCCTTTCTTACTTCTACAAACTTTTGAGACATGTCCAGGTTTGTTACAATTATAGCAGACCACTTTTATGATTAATCTATCCTCTATTATTCCTCGATCTACACTGATTTGCTCTACGTCCAAATTTATTACAGGTATAGCAGTAGCCATTAAAGAGTTGATTCATTCTACCTTCATGAAACATTTTCCTCATTACCCGACTAATCATTCTCACTTGAGATTTGCATTCTGTAGCCTTACGTCCAATCTTCCTACATTCAAAGCATTGTTCGATGAAGGGTCTAGAAAACCGGTTCTTCCTGCTTCTACATTTTGTTGCTCTATGACCATATTTGTTACTGTACACACTAAAAATTGACCTAGGCTTGCAAGCTCTATTTTTACCTCTTTCATCCTAGCATAATTAAGATATTTAATTATGTCATTTGGTCAACTTTCAACTATTAATTAAATAATTTTTAATTATTTAATTAATTCATGTCTCTTTATTCTTCCTGATTATTTAAATAAATAATTTTTATTTATTTAAATACGTCATTAATTGTCTAAAGTCTCTCCATAATTAAATAGATTTCTTAATTTATTTAATTATCCTTGTCCACTAATTCTTCTTGATTATTTAAATAATTTAAATACGTCACTAATTCTTCAAAGTCTTCCTATAATTAAATAAATTCTTTAATTTATTTAATTATTGCCACCTTGTCATTTCTTTCATTTTAAATAAATTTATTTATTTAAAGTGGTCCCACTTCTAATTTCCCTATTTTTAGTAAATAATTGGCATTTATTATTTGCTCTCACATGATTTCCCTCTTTTGAATTAAATTGATTTTTAATTCAAAATAGTCCTTTTTCCTCCAAAAATCAAATAATTGTTATTATTATTTGATTTTCCAGCCACCTCTTTTTCTGTGCCAATCTTATTTCTTGTCACATGCATTGTTAGCCTTTGATTTAATTTTCTAAAAATAATCTTGGCCACTCATTCTGAGTTTTCCCTAATGTTGCCCTAACCCTAATTGTGGTTTGTCGAATTGAATCTTGTCCATTGATTCTAGGGCACTTGTCAACTTTTAATCATAGCCATTCATCCAAAATTGACTTTTTTATAAAAAGCCAATGTCAAACTCATTTGGGGATTTTTATCATCTCCTGACCTCATCACTTCATCATCTCGCACTTCATGCTTCAGAATTTAGGCTTCCACAATTCTTCATGCTTGTAGAAATCTGAGTACACTTGCATTTTAGATCAAATCCCTCAATATTTGCTTAGGTCTTGTCATAGTCATAGTTGCTCACAAAAATTTGAGGGAAAACATCATATTGCAGCAAATGGAGAAGGGCAATGAAGGTCAATCATGGAGGGCATGAAGGCTGTTTGGTGAAATTCTTTTTTTCTTTATCCTATTTTCCTCTATTGCGCTTCATTGTTTAGCTAGGGTTTTGTTTATGCATTTTATTTCATGCAAACCTAGATTTTTACCTTAGTTACATTGGTGAACCCGACATCTGATTTTTAGCTCAATATTTTAACAAATTTTGAGGAATTTTGGAGATAGATCTTTTTTGTTGCAATTTCTGTTAGCTTTTTGTTGCAGGTTTTGCATCATTTTTGGACAAAACCCCAGTTTTGAATTTGTTTTAGGTGGTGGCTTGGAGGAACTCTCACTGCCAGCTGAATCTATCTTTGGCTTTTGTTTCCCCTATGATGGCTGAGCTACCAATGCTTGATTCTTTGATCCAGGAAGAGTATCCAACTGTGTGAGCTTGGCCTACTCTCGTGCCAATCGATCATAGAAAACCTCAAGCAAAGGCATGGTAAACTGTGGACCCAAGGCATCCATGGTGGAATAGAAGGTAGAAGAGAAAATTTGAAAGGATCCTCGAAGCTTAGATAGAATCAGGTAAATGCATTCTGTGTCTGTTTTGTTTTTACCACAACCCTATAACAAAGATCTGAGGGATTTGAATTTCATTAGGAAATCCTCAATAGAAGGAAAAGAATCAGGTACCAAGGTGGTCAATTCTGCCTCACTCTGAAGTGCTCGGAACTGGTTAATGGTGCCAAAAAGTGTTTCAAACTTCAACCACATAGCTCGAGGAGTTGCACAACCCTCTAGATGGAAGAGACGACTGTCTGAAACATGCAAGGATAACAAACCCATAGCTTCATCCATTTTGTTCCTGTGTTGAAAGATCTCAAATTGACGTTGCAACTGACATTGAACATCATCCAAACATGACCATAAACCTTTGGACATGAGAAGTCTTGTCATTTGTTCCTTCCAGGTGTGATAATTATGTGGGGAAAGATGCTCAACCGAAGAAGAGTCCGCCATGATATGAGTTTTGAAATGTGTATTATGTTTGAAGTTTCTAGTTTTCTGATGTAAAATATAGAAAGCAAGAAAAATACACCCCCCACAACACAAGAACGCAAACCCCAGTACAATTTTTAAAGCTGAAAAGCTTGAAAAAGAAAAAAATGCTTCAGACAAAATTCTATGTACCTAGTAAATTTTCTGATTAAAAAATTGCAGATCTGGAAATAGCACAAAACAACCTTTCCAACACCTATTCGTTTGTGAAAAACGGAGTCCAAATGCAAAAGTTACGCCTCCAGTAGTGCAAAAAACATCATCTGACTTTGACTGCAGAAAAAGGCAGCAAAACGGAAAAATCAGGAAACCACACCTGCATCACTAGAACGGCGTTGGAACCAGCTTTCCAATGATATCTCATTTTCGAAAAACGGAGATCGTATGCCCATTTTACACCCGATTTACTGAAACACCTCCAAAATGCACAAGTAGCCTCCCAGAAGCCCTCAGGGGCTAAAAAAAGGCCCCTAGTCGCCTAGGCGGACCAGGGGGTTGGGGCTAGCGACGTAGCCCTCTGTCACCCACATGATCGGGGCGAATGCAACAAAGGGCCGAAGTGGTGTTGACACCCAGTTCTTAATAGAACAGTGGGTGGAGTTTGAGGGAGCCCGTGGGGCTAGTGGTGGGTGAGCCGCTGGGGCGGTGGAGCCGCCTGGGTGAGCGGCGCTTGAGTGGCTGTTGGGCAAACCCCAGGCGGCGCGTCCTATTTTAAATGAGGCGCGTAAAAAAAATAATAAAAATTTGATTTTTTTTAAATTTTCGTGCAAATTTTGACCTCGAACTGCGTACTCTGAGGTCGAACAACCTTGGGGCAAAAAAAAATTTTCCTTTTCGGTCGACTGTGGCCAAATTGGACAATTTTTATATGAAAATAGGGGTTTTTGGATGCTGTGGACTCAATGGTGAGGTCCGTTTTGTCCAAAAATACCTATAAAATTAGGCAACCCCCAGATCCACAAGAAAATTTGCCTTTCTGAAACCCTTGCACAGAAGAAAACTCTATAAGCTGAAATCTTCAATAAACGAACAGGCAACTGTAGATCTGGAGCTCTAATACAATGTTGAAGTTAAGAAAGCCAACCTCACAGATCCCGAAGAACACTTGCATGCAAATAACCTTCATAGAAGAAGATATTCGAAGCAAAGCAAGAATGACTCTGAAAATTGAGAGTATATTATTCAAAGAGAAAGTAAAATAATTACAAAGAACAATCCTTATAAAAGGAGATCATGCAAACCTAAAAGTAACCCTAATAGGTAGACATTTAATAATTAATATAATTATAAATGTCACAATATGCAAACTAAAGTGAAATCTTAAGAGAGGAATAAAGGTAACTTAATTAACATAATTAAGTTAAAACCTTTACTCTAACACGCCCAACTCCCAAAAGAATATTAATTTTATTTTATTTTCATTACGCCGCTCATCTAGGCGTCCAACTTGAGCAATGCAAGTCCCCCTTTTAAAACAATTTAAAATCACCAATTCTAGGCGTGGGGGTACAACGAGGTCTTGTTGTGACCTTTTCACACATCACCCCATTCAAAATGGGGACCCCCTAATTTTTGCTCCATTCAGTCTTTTGGCCTTGGTTTTGTTGTGGTCTCTCTCTGTTCCTTCTATCTTTCCGATGATGTACCT
The DNA here is from genome assembly GCA_007258455.2 of Sequoia sempervirens. NCBI lineage: Eukaryota > Viridiplantae > Streptophyta > Pinopsida > Cupressales > Cupressaceae > Sequoia > Sequoia sempervirens. Next base: position 206,615 of record VDFB02010411.1, read on the forward strand.
ATCTTTTGGCTTGGATTGGAATTTTGATTAAGTCTGAAGATGCATTTTGACAAATTAGGGTTTTCATCCTTCAGGCTATTTTGAGGTCAAAATAAGTTGGCAAACTAAAATCTGAGCTTAGCACTGCAGTTAGGAGGCTTCAAACAGGTTCCCATCAAATTTTCACTGAATTCTAACAACTTACTATTTTTAGTAAGTACTCAATCTGGGACCTATTTCCTAGGGTTTTTCAAATTCTGACTGTTACACTGTGTTTAGATCCCTTTCAGCTCCTCGCTTGCAAAATTTGAACGAATTCTGACAACTTTCTATTTATAGCAGTTTTGGCTTCGGGAGTAATTTTTAGGGTTTGCATGTATGATTTTTCAACGCATGTCAGGATTGTCTTTCTAGGTTTTTCGATAGCTTCGCGATGATATAACATGCAAGTCAAATTGATGACTTTCTATTTTTAGCAGGTACCCACATGTAGACCAGTTTTTTGGGTTTTTCTGGGTTTTTTGAGATCTCTCGAGCAATATGACATGCAAACAAGTCCAACAATCAGTTGGTCACTTTTTTCAGGCACTTACTATTTTTAACGTGTCCATTATTGGCAGACATGGTGTCACTGGAGCAAGCCCAACACTTCAACTTTCAAAACTGAGTGACATTCAACGAAAATGGCATCAAATGGAGGTCTATAGACTCACATGCAGTGAAATTAGGGTTTCCTACTTCTGAGCTAAAAATAGCAAGTGCACACAAATGGCAGGTGTCGGCAAGATGGTCACATCATAAGGGTCAAGATGAGCAAAAATCAGGTCTTCAGAAGTTGAAAATCATGAGACCTCACAAACTTTCTAAAAATAGCAAACGAGGGTAAGCTGGGTAGCATGAAGTTTTCTAAGTCATGGAAAATCAAAGTACCACCTATGAAATGCGCCCAACTTGGAAGAGGCGATCAGAAACATCTAAGGCATCAAAAATGAAAGTACACCCTCCAAATGTGCCCAAGCTCCAAGAAGGTGTGAAAAATTGCCTAAGGCAAGGAAAAATGTGAGCACCGCCACTCAAATGCGCCCTAAGAGGAGTGAGGAAGTTTGAAAATTGCCTAAGTAGGAGAAAATGAGAGCTTAAGGTCTGAAATGCGCCCAAAAGGGAGAAGGGGGTGTGAGATGGAGAAAATCTGTCTAAGTCATGGAAAAATCAAAGCACACCAGCCTAAATGTGCCCAAGGTGTGGAACACAACAAAAATTCTCTAAGGCAAATGAAATTCGAAAGCGCGGGGGTGAAAATGCGCCCACGAGGAGATGGAACTTTGCCTAAGGCATGAAATGTGAAGACGGACCTCCTAAATGCACTGAAGGGGGGGAATACATGAAGGGTTTTTTCTAAGGCACGAATTCCATAATACAAGGTGGTAAATGCGCTCTAGAGAAGATGAAGTGAAACACCAAGACACAAGATGGAAATATGCTTAGCACTCAGGGTCTCAAATGGATCTAAGGAACATGGCACGAGATGAATGAAGTTACATGAAAGTCTCCAAGGCATCAGAGATGAAGCATAAACGCACAAGGGGTCACATACACCCAAGGTGAACAAGATGCCTAAATCTTCTAAGGCATTGGTAGAGATACTCCAAACACAAACATCCAAATGCGCCCGAGCACACAGATGTTAAATGCACCCATGATGAAAAGTTATGGAGAAGGCCAAATTTTCTTGAGGAAAATGATGAATGTTATCAAGATCCAAAGATCAATCAGACCTTGGAGATCAAACCACGGGGATTAGGTGAGTGAAATGAATTTATACTATAGAGTGTTTTGATGCTCTTCCTTTTTGTTTTGCAAGGTGAACACCGGGACTCAAAGCATGACTTGAGGTGATGGAGCAAGTACTCCAAGTCGACATTACAGCCTTGGAAGGGGAGAAAGCTACATGTTGCAACTCCTCCGTGATGTCTCATTTGCACCCAAATCATGAAGGGAGATGTTGGAAGAAATGGCTAAGCGTTGGAACTTCTCCACAAAGATCTGATATGTGAGGCAAGAGGTAAGGAAGAAATGGTCGAGTCCAAGACAAGAAGATCCTTCAAGGTCGGGAAGGAGGAAAAGATGAAGGCCCAAGTGTTAAAGATCATCCTCAGGCACTAAAATGTCCTCAAGGCTAAGGAAGAGGAATGAGCGAAAACTTCAACAACGAGATGGATTGAAGAACAAAGTAGAGGAACTCCTCTCAAGTGTGAAGTCCTTTCTCGGCAGTGACCCGGAAAATGTTCTCCAGCATACTTCACACAACTCAAGATGCAGTGGCAGTAAGGAGGAAAATCATCATCAAATAAGAGAAAGAGGTCGTAGTCTTGGAGTTTTGGATTGAAAACGTGCCTGCCATATCAGTTCAAGAAGTTAAAGTTGTGATGACCAGATTGATCGAGTTTGCAATCAAGGAGAAAGACAATGGGAACGTGTTCTTGGACGAGAATCTTTTGGAATAAAGTGGGCATTAATTGCTCATAGTGGTCAAAGGGAGGAATTTGGCATTTTGTGCTCATTTATTACTCCACTCCACTTTCTAGCAGTTTTTAGGGTAGAATCTTGACTAGGGCATATGTGGTTCAATTTGAGCCCTCCATTGTAATTCAATCTGAGTCGTCCATTGAGATTGGCCAACTATAAAAAGGGCATCCCCCCTCATTTGTACATCATATAGAATAGATTAGACATAGACATCAAGAAATAGAGAGAGTAGAGCTTAGATTGATAGCATAGCGTAGATTGGTAGCATAGATTGAAGAAGAAGGAAAGTTTTCTATTGAATGCTTTGTAAGAAGTTGTTATGAACACTCCTACAATAAAAAGAGTTATCATTGCTTGTGGTTTCATCTTTTGTTGTGGGTAGCTAGCAAGATTTCTTCGTCCTTTTGATTCACTTAGAATCTTAGAGTAGAACTTAAAGTAAAATAGATTTCATTTCATGCACGTAGATAGTTGTGGAATGTTGTGTTTGATTCCAGCAAGCTTTGTTTAATTCATACCACCAGCGATCTCATTAATGGTGGGTTTGCCTTGCGTGGTCAACTAGAACATTTTGAACCTAACTTCGATTATGATTCACATGTTGGCATGCGTTGTTGTGATGGTATCTTTATGTTGAATTGTGATTGGAATACTTCTAGTTACTCCCTTGAAGATTGCACTGACTTTGTGGAAGTTGTCCGAAGCGAGGCAAAGCAAAGCCTGGTTGAAGTTTCCCACATCCTGCACCTAGGATAGAACATAAATTTTCTAATCCCTGCAGCCATTCAATTCCACACTTTTCTGGTTAGTATAGGAAACTTGCACTCCATCGACAAATCTTTCGAGTCACGTGAAAACCGCCTTTCTCTTTAGTCTAATGTCTACTGTCTGCGATCGAACAATTAAGTCCCCCTCGTGATACCAGCAAATCACAACAAACCAACTGAGTCTACTCCACTGCATAAAAGGAACCTTGGAGTTGAACGCATGAACTTTCTTGCAATCTTAGCATGCTGGATACTTTGATCAAGAGAGAATAGAGTAGTCATTGGAAACTTTATTCTGCTATTTGGTGTGGTCATAAAACACACATCAACAGGTCTTATTTGAACTTTATAATTGGTCATAATATTTCCTTTTTGAAGACTTAAGTGATGGCAGACAAAATAATAAGCCAAAAATATTAGAAATCACTAAACTAAAACTTTCAACCATTGCCAAAATTGGAAACCCTGCACTATACTGCTGCCAAGACCAAGTGCCCAAAATAGCACTTACTAAAAATAGCAAATAGCTAAAAATAGTATGTCCAAACTAGCCCAAACTAGCCCAAACTAAGATGCACTGAAACTTACTAAAAATATTAAGTTCTAAAAATAGACATTGCTAAAAATAGCAATACTACCCACCAAGGCCCAAAAAAACCAGAAAAACCAAGAAAACTCTCTGGCAATATTTGCACATACTCCTTGAAATTGCTAACAAGAATCCTCCAAGAATCTTGGAATCCGCTGAAATCCTCCGTTTAGCCTACAAGACTTTGGAAATAGGCTAACGGTCACTGATAAGCTTTGGACTTAGAAGGAGACATTACAGTCCTCCCTCCCCGAGCTTGCTTCTCCCTAAGCAATCACACGTTTGGATACTGCAAAATCTGCTCATCCTCCTAAGTTGCATCCTCAACTGTTAGATTCTTCAACTTCACCAGATACTCTTTGATCATGACGAGCAGATTTTACATTAGCTATGTAAGTCTTCTCTGCAAACTTGATGGCAAGGTCTCTATCTAAAAGCAAATGGAGTAATCTAGTTTCATTACCTCTAGAGCAAGTTTGATAGTTTGTAGATTTGATATAGCAGCTCCAACCATTAATCCTTTCTACCTTTTTTCAAGTTGAGCTGACCAAAGGAGGTATTCAATGAACTTATGAGTTCTATCAAAATGATTTGAGGTTTGTACAATCTTATCTTCACTGAATTTCAATTGTTCCTTCAGTTCATGTGACCCACTAGGACAATGATCACAATCAGGTTCATAAAATACATTTTTTTATTTGCTTCATGTGTAGGAAACATATCATCATGAATATCATTTTTTCCACTAGATGATGCCCTGTAATCCTCACGTAAAAATGTTGGGACAACGTTAAGATCTAACATACTATCCTCAAAAGAATTTGCCTCCTCCTCACAAGGCTTATCAATAAAAATCTCTACATCACCAATATAAAGACTTGTGCACATTTCACTTGTGGATGCACTAAATGGTTCTTTTTCATTGAAGAACATTGAATCATTTTGCTCCCTTTTAATCTTATCCTTTGCATTCATTCCACTAGTGTTATCTAAGCCTATAACCAGGATTGTGTTAGTTTTATGATCAGATTAATAGCACAGAAAATTAACTCAAAAATCAGACACAATAACACAGCAAATACCCTAGGAAAACCCTCCTCTTGAGGGGAAAAACCCAACAACAAATATCTCTCTATAATATATCAATAATGGCAACAAGTCTCTTTACAATGAGGCCAATCTCAAGGCCAATATGCAGCACCTTCACAAGATACAATGATAACAACTAATCAGCACTTCCTTGTAACTCAGATCTGCCCTTAAGAAATTCACTATCTGCTCTTGATAATTCGCAATCTGCACTTGATTGATCTGCCCTTGAAAAATTCGCACTTGGAAGAGAAGAAATACTCGAACTTAATTGATGCACAAATGAGTGGAAAGATCTTGTATTTATACAACTTGAAGGAGAGAGGTCGCACCTTTTCATGCAAGGTCGACCATCATAAAAATATAATTTCAATTTAATAAATACAATTTACAAGGAAGGTCGGCCAAGAAGATAATTACAAAGTTGCCATGTGAAGCGCCTCTTTACATTGAATAATCATATATAAATAAGGAAGCATGAAGCCCAAAACTGCAATTACATCAACACTCCCTCTCAACTAGGGAGGAATACTTCTTGCTACGCAAGACACATCACCTCATCGCGATGTCAACCACAATGGCTACAACCATATGTGGAAGGGAAAGATATCACCTCATCGTGATATCTACCACAATGGCTACAATTATAAGTGGAAAAGTAAAATATCACCTCATCGTAATATCTGATATCACCTCAACATGATATCAACCATAATGGCTACAACCATGTATGGTATGTACAAGTGTTCATCACTTGCGTGATGTCACCTCAACATGACTTTCACCATGGCTCTCCTAGAGGGTGAAAACACAAGTACAAGAAAATCATCACGGACTCTCTCATGTGATGCTGTCATGGAGTCACACACATGACATCCACCATGGCTCTCTTAGAGGGTGGAATCAAAGGATTTCACTTCGAACTTCTCTAACAGAGAAGAGCTAATTAATCAAGGGATTTAACCTTGAACTTCTCTCACAAAGAACTCATTAATAAAAGGATTTCACCTCAAACTTCTCTCATAGAGAAGAACTCATTAATCAAGGGATTTCACCTCGAACTTCTCTCACAAAGAAGAACTCATTAATGAGGATCACTGATATTGAGACTCCTCAGTTAAGGCTATATTCTCCACCATACCAAGCTTCTCTTGAAAGTACACAAACTTTATCTTGGAGAGAGGCTTGGTGAGAATGTTTGTCGTCTACTCATCAGTGCTAATATACCTTAACTGTATAGTTTTCCTCAATACCATATCTTTGATGTAATGGTATTTGATCTCAACATGCTTGGTCCTGTCATGAAACACAGGATTAACAGAAAGCTTCACACAGCTCTATTTATCACAATGAATGATAGTAGGCTCCATTGATTGTCCAAACAATCCTGCAAGGGGCTTACGAAGTCACGCTGCTTCTCAAGCTGCCACACAAGCTGCAATATACTCTGCCTCTGTTGTACTCAATGCTACGATGACTGTTTCCTCAATACCATATCTTTGATGTAATGGTATTTGATCTCAACATGCTTGGTTCTGTCATGAAACACAGGATTGACAGAAAGCTTCACACAGCTCTATTTATCACAATGAATGATAGTAGGCTCCATTGATTGTCCAAGCAATCCTGCAAGGGGCTTACGAAGTCACGCTGCTTCTCAAGCTGCCACACAAGCTGCAATATACTCTGCCTCTGCTGTACTCAATGCTACGATGACTGTTTCCTACTGCACTAAGAAATCATAGCAGATCTCAAACTGAAGCAACATCCAGAGGTGCTCTTCCGATCAGTAACACTTCCTGCCCAATCAAAATCAATATAACCATGCAGCTCCAAGTTCACATCTGAAGAATATCTCAACCCATATCCAACTGTGCCATGCAAGTATCTCAAGATATGTTTCGTTGCAACAAGATGTACCTGTCTCGGTTCACACATGAACTAACTAAGTGCATTCACTACATAGCAGATATCAATTCTAGTGTTAACTAGATACATCAAGGATCCAATCAACTGCCTGTACATCATGGGATCCACTAGGTCTGAACCAACTGCAACCTCCTACAAGTTATGCAAGTTGGACTCCATAGAAGTAGACATGGATTTGCAATCCATCATACCGAATCTCTTCAAGATGACAATAGTGTACTTCCCATCTTCTTCAAGTTCAGTACGCTCCCTCTAAATCTTCAAGTACTTGCATCAACCTTCTAACCTCTTTGTCCAAGATTGCCTGCAACACTTGCCTTAGATAAGTGTTTTCCAACACACACCTCTGGTATTGTAGAGAGTTCAGGGTAGACATCCTCGACCTCATAGCAAATCACTCTATTCTGAATAGGTTTGCGGAGCTACCAATATCAAATCTAGATGACTGTCTTGTGCAATTCTGATCTCAGCAGCTGAAGAGGTCTTTCAAGGATTTAACACTTGGCCTTGCAACACTGCAACCTTCACTTCTTTTCAGTGAGTCACAGAACTCCCTCTTGATCCTTGCTTCAGAGATTGCAAAGAAGACTTCTGGAAGTGAACTCCCTCTAGCCACCAACTCAGTCCCATAACTGCAAGTTGTGATTCCACGCTTGATCATTTCTTTGGTCGGCATGACTTCCTCATAAGATGCCTCAAGTTTTTCATCACTAAGCAATCTCTCATCACCTTCTAGCTCTTAGATCTATCCTAGAAGCATTTTAGAGAGAGATTAGTAACTGTTTATAATTATCCAAAGAAATATCAAGGCTAGAATCATACAAAGTTTACTATAGTATGGATACATAAGAATTTATGAACAATATTAAAACATGAATAAATAAATCAACCTAAAGAGAAATATATCAAAAGATCAAAATGAAGGGAAAAAGAAACTTATCTTTATTTAATTTTGATATAACTCTTCTTTCCATCTTTTACTCCTCTCGAGAGTGCCAAAATCAGCACAACAAAAGGATAATTTGCACAACTACAGATTTCTTGAATGCATTATGCAGTTAGCATGTAGAACCAACTCTCTCCAAGAGTTCAAAGCTCTATCACAGTTCATGCATTAGAGAATGATATCGATGTGACCAACTAATCACCATCGAAATTGCAATTCTTTTTTTATTTCAGAGTTATACTTAAAAATCTTCACAACCAGCATGAAATAACTTGCAATAAATGAAATCTTCAAAGGATCGTATGCTAGAGAACACAATTCAAGAGAAACCACTATCTCTCTTTACTAATTACAAGATCCAACTAAATGATATAACTCAGCAAACAAAGAATACTTATCTCTTCAAATATTCTGATGGATGCAAATACTGGACATAGTAAGATACGCTACTCTTGCACATAGATCAGCACACAACCTTCACGGCTTGAACACTGGCCCATGGCTTAGAATAGAAATTCCCTAGAATCCTTCCGAGGAGAAATCTCATCCACATCCACAAATGAAGCATGCTGATTAGGCCTGGTTGGGCAAGCTTTTACATAGTGACCAAACTTGTCACAACAAAAACATTGGACTTTAGAGAGGTCCCACTTCTTCTTGAATGTGGGAGCACCATCAGCTCCTTTATCTCTATTCCTCTTGAAATATCCTTTCTTTCCACCTTTCCCTTTCTTCTTCAAGGATTGAGCGGAAAGAACATGAATGTCTTCATTTGTAGAGCTTCTACCTATACCTCTCGCAACCAACCTAGACTCTTCTTGAATACAATCTGCCCTCAAACGATCAAACTTGGGAAGTTTCAATCTTGCAATGATTCCTTGAATGTAAGACTCCCAAGATGAAGGAAGACCATTAAGGGCAAGCATGGTCAAATCCTTGACATCAACAAAATGACTAATAGTAGAGAGTTGATCTCTCAATTTGGAAATCTTCATGAAGTGATGATAGATTCTCCTTCTGCCATCTTCACGTGATGAAGTTGTTGCTTTAATGCAAGTGCTCAGCTTGTGTTGTTGATTTTGTACAACTCCTCCAAAGTTTTAAACATCTCTCTTGCTGTCTTCAACTTGGAGACAATAGGAACAATATGATCCTTCACGGAATCAACTAACATCTTCTTCGCCTTGATATCTTTCTTCTTCCACTGTACCTTCTCTTCCTCATCAATAGGCTCGAGGACTTCGCTCTCCACAAACTCGACCAATTCACTTTCTTCCAAGGTGAACATAATTTTGAATCTTCAAGATGTGAAATTAGATGCTCCCTCAAGTCTATCCTCAAGCTTAAGACCAATCACCATCTTTGACGAAGAGATAGAAGTAAACAACGATGAGAAAGAGAATAAAGAGTATCGCTGTAATAGAAATCTGATCAAGATCTTCTTCAAACCCGCTCTGATACCATGTTAGTTTTATGATTAGATTAATAGCACAGAAAATTAATTCAAAAATCAGACACAATAACATAGCAGATACCCTGGGAAAACCCTCCTCTTGAGGGGAAAAACCCAACAACAAATATCTCTCTATAATATATCAATAATGGAAACAAGTCTCTTTACAATGAGGCCAATCTCAAAGCCAATATGTAGCACCTTCACACGATGCAATGATAACAACTAATCAGCACTTCCTTGTAACTCAGATCTGCCCTTAAGAAATTCACTATCTGCTCTTGATAATTCGCAATCTGCACTTGATTGATCTGCCCTTGAAGAATTCGCACTTGGAAGAGAAGAAATACTCAAACTTAATTGATGCACAAATGAGTGGAAAGATCTTGTATTTATACAACTTGAAGGAGAGAGGTCGCACCTTTTCATGCAAGGTCGGCCATCATAAAAATATAATTTCAATTTAATAAATACAATTTACAAGGGAGGTCGGCCAAGAAGATAATTACAAAGTTGCCATGTGAAGCGCCTCTTTACATTGAATAATCACATATAAATAAGGAAGCATGAAGCCCAAAGCTGCAATTACATCAACAGATTGTTGTTTTCACATCTTCAATAAACCCATTCCCACAATTAGTAGATGCATGCACTTCATTGTTGGCTGGTCCAAAAGGTGTATGCTCAACTATCTCATCCATAACTATGACTTGAGCCTTCAATGGGCTCTCCAAAAGAGGTGACTCGTGATCCCCTTGATACAAACTATGTGTACAAATAGAAATTTCTGAATCACACTTCTCCTCAAGCCCATACAAATTTGAGTGCTCCTCATATTTGACCATCATAAGAGGCTCTTCCCTCAAATCAGGAGAACCACTATCACCCTCATGCATTATGGCTGCCATAGATGACTAAGTTTCTTCTATGGATGATGAAGAATGTGCCAAGATCAACTCCAAACAAAGCTCATCAACCTAAATTTCTGATTCTTGAAGGGCCATTTGATTGCTCTTCAAGGAATCCATGGTAACCTTAAGCTCATAGGTAAGCTTATCAACTTCCTTTTCTTTCCCTCTTAGTGCATCAAAATATATCCCATCAAGCATGAGAAGATGATCCCTATCTGAAAGTAGGTGTAGGTAATTTGATTTCATTACCTCCAAGGCTTCTTTAAGTATCTATAAGTCTACAAGAGGTTCTCCTCCAAAGTTCTTGTGTGTCCCTAGAGACCTCCAACAATAACCTGCCATCAACTTATGAGTATTATTAAAATGGGATAGGGCTACACTAATCATGTCTTCATTGACCTTCAATTGCCTTGCCAAATGATAAGAGCCATGGGGCCTATCATCTTTATACAAATTTTCTAATTTATATTCACAGCCATGCTTCCCAAAATCAGCTTCCTCTTTGTCATTCTTCATGCACAACTCCCAAGAAGTTAGAAACAACATAAAAGGAAATTTATCCAACACCAATTCTTCATCATGATTAGGTGCTAGCACATCCAAATCATCATAAGCATCATCACTAGGATAAGATGTAGAATCATCATCACTCGCTGATTGGAGAACATCATCATATATCCTATCAACATGTCCATCATATTCACTAGTATTATCAGCCTCATTAGATAGCTCTAATTGGGTATTAAAGGTTGTGTTTTATCAATCTCATTGCACACATCCTCAACATGAATAGATGCATGCACTTTTAAGGAGTCATCCCGGGGTTTTGTCAAACATCCATCATGAGGTAAGGCATTCTCATCATCAACCACTTTTGATTTGAATCCCTCTTCTTCCACCTACTCGTCATTAAACAAGTAGGGTTTCAACTTCCTCTCACATTGTTTGAAAACACTGTATACCAAGTTATAAGTAGTTGTAGAAGTAACCTGTTCTTGCTTCAGAACAGCCAATAACAAAGATAAGATAGGCTAGAAAATAACATCATTTTAATTAATAATTGAAGCCATAATGATTCTCATATAATTAGGAATAGGTTTTTCATGGTCCTCACTGATAGAGCCGAGGAAGTGATGAAACATTTGAAGAATAAGATCATCACAGTCATAATCAATCATGATAGCACATGATCTAACCTTTGCCATCAATTCTAAAACCTTAACCCTCTTATTGAAAGGAGGACTTCTAATATCACCTAACCCATAAAAGTTGTCAATGATCAATTGCAATATCTCCCTCATTTTGTCATCATTATAAGGAACTTCAAGAGTTGTAATCCTTTTAATTTTACTTAGGAAATGAGTAACAACGAGTCTTACCTCTTTATATTTGTTTCTCAACAACTTGTGCTCACTCAAAGAAGTCACTGCAGAGTCATAGCTATTTGAATTAATGAGGAAGGTGACTGATCCACCATATGCAAACAATTCTCCACTTCCTTCAACGAGTTGAGAAAAACATCTTTTGATAGAGACAAGTGTCCAAGTTTATCTCCTGCAATATACAATTTCTTTCCCAACTCTTTGTCACCCACTAAAGCCATGATCAACAACTGAAACTCAAAATTAAGAATTACCCAACAGGCTGGCAAGATTCACAAGCTCTGATACCACTACAATGTTCCCTCCCAAGTTGTATCAAAAATTTTACGATTTTTCCACATTTGACAATGCATGCATTTTGTCAAATGGTTATCATCCTATCATTGTGCACTTTTTTCCAATTGCTTCAAATTTGCTTAAAAATATATTTCATCGACTTGCATGTTCAGACAATTCGTCAAATGGTTTTATCATAGCTGATTTGAGTTTGCATTCATATTTATTCTCATAGCATACTATTTGATTCATACAATGCAATCACCATATAATTCTTCTTCATAATTTCAGTTAAGAACAATAGATATATTGCAAGTTTTATAGTATCAAATATAATTCATACCATGAATATACCACTAATGTAAAATTCCAAAAAGCTATCTTATGATAAAATTTACCACTAATTACATAATTTCTTTACACAGAGAATGTGATGCTAACTTGGAAATCATCCAACATAAGTGTTGACATCAATTGCATACACATGGAATGACATGGCACTCCTAGCAAGGATATGACAACTCCTGGAAATCATCCAACATAAGTTTTGACATAAATTGGATATACATGGAATGACATGGCACTCCTAGCAGGGATATGACAGCTCCTGGAAATCATCCAACATAAGCATTGGCCCTCTTGGCAGGGATATAACGGCTCTTGGAAATCATCCAACATAAGTGTTGACATCAATTGCATATACATGGAATGGCATGGTGCTCCTGAATGTGATGGGGCGACTCTAGAGAGTTCCATTATGAAGTCGAGAGCTATTCTTTTGGCAACTCTTAAGATCCACATCACCCAATGACCCCACAAACTCCCATGCAACCCTCCAAAATGGGCCCACGCTTTATCATTAAAGGAGCGGCTAACATATAAACGAAGGCTCTTGTCTCTTTATTTCTACCTGATAACTCCCAGCTACACAGTCTTCATTCTATCTCAACCTTAACTTGAATTATTAATGGTTTCACCCCTTATATGCCACGGTATGAATGGTGCAGCTATGAATGAAAGTAGTGATAGCCTTATATTATCAATTAATTAATTCCTAGTGGCTGCAATATTTGCATATATTTAATACTCTACAATTCCTCCTTGGATATGCACTTCAGAAAGCCAACATATGAATTAATGCCTTGGTGTATACAAGAATAATCCACACCAACTGATGCAGCTCAACTAAAGAAATAAAACCACACAAATATAGAATATAATTTCACATGGAAATACTCTGTGAAAAAGCCCAAACTCTATTACTGAAATTTGTCTCCAACGAAGACTTCACAAATTTCCGAACAAATGTTATCGTGCAAATGCGAAACTTGTGTGATTCCACATGTATCCAACTAGGGAAGATAGTTTCACTACTAAAACTACTTCACCTATAGGAACTCCAACATATGGTTTCAAACTCCGAAGAGCTCCTCCAAAATACTAAATAGAATAAGAAGCCAACATAATGCACAAATGAGCTCACTTCCACTTTTTATCACTTTTCAAAACCCCATTTGAAATTTCCCGCTCAAAACATATTAAGCTCTTTAGTATAAAGTGACTTTATAAAATACCTTTTAAATATTTCCTTAGTGCCACTTTATAACATCCCTTTAATCTAATTATTTAATATTACCTTTTTAAATGTACTTTTTGCCAGGCAATATCAAATAATTAAATTAATTAATTAAATTAGACTCCATGGTGGCAAGTCGAAAAATCGGGGACATTGCAACAACCTCTGATGTCTACAAATTACACAATACCTGTAGCAGCTTTCACAACACCTATAGCAGCCTATACAACACCTATAGCATTGCCACAAATGGTCTACAAGTGATCCTACAACACGTACCTAACTTTGGAACATCCCCCATCCAATAGACTAAGCCATTTTCAAATCAATGGCCCACCTTGAGGTATGGATGCCATTGGTGAAGATGAAAGTTTCCTTTTTTACTTTGCACTCAAGGATTTTTTATTTTGCATAAACTGGAGAAATACAAGAACTCGCTTCTTAACTCAAGACTGCTGTTTTGGGATGGATATTTCTTAGGTTTGAAGTTACAACATACCTCTTTCAACCCTCAACATGACTCCTTTTCTTCAATTCTTGTTTGGGTGCATCTTTGGTGGTTACCTTTACAATTTTTGTGTGATTCAAGGTTGCAAGAGATCGGTAGTTCCATAGGAAATATTTTGAGAGCATTCCGTAAAAATTTTGTGTATTCTAACACTACTTTTGCACAAATTTGCATTGACATAGATTTTACTAGGGGTTGCCTAAATCTCTCTCTCTAAAGAAGAATGGTTGTTCCTAGTCATAAGTAGTCCCAATTGTTATGATCATGGAAATTTTGCCTCTATACCCTAGGAAGGGCAATATATCATTGCTCTAAATGAAGAAACAAAAGCTTCAACAACACCAATTTAGCAACAAGAGTTAAATATTGTATCTTCGTCAAAGAAATCCCTTGTAGAAAAGGTGATGGATGATCACTCTTATTTTTCAATGTGTCAATGGTTGATGTAACCCGTCCTAGGTCTCTAATGATAAACCAAAATTTTGTGATTGTCTTTCCCTAGTGGGATGTCTCAATTAGCTTATGGAGATTCAAAGGGAGAATCTCTAGATAAAAATTTAGAAGTGTGGTCAGTGATTTAAAGGAAGAAATAATCCTCTGAAAAAGTGAAGGATTAACATAAATACTGCTTCATTCAAAAAATAAAAAGGGTAGCAAGGTCCTTTCTTTAATAGAAGGTTTCATTCAAAAAATAAAAAGGGTAGCAAGGTCCTGTTGATGTGATTTTTATGACCACACCAATCAGCAAAACAAAATAGTCCGAAGGCTACTCCGTTCTCTCTTGATCAAAGTATTCTGTGCGCTAAGATTGCAAGAAAGTTCGCACGTTCAACTCCAAGGTTCCGAAATACTTGGAATACCCTCAGTTGGTTTGATGTGAATTGCTGTTTTCACGAGGGGACTTACACAATTGTTCAAGATTCTTGCGGTTAACAGTAGATGGATGATTTGAAGGGATTTGTGCAATGTGGATGATTTAGCAATAAGTATGTTTTCCTAAAGCTAACCAGAAGTAGACTGAAAATAAATGAGTATAAGGGAGAGATGGTTCTAAATTCTATCCTAGATGCAAGATATGTGGAGCTCGATTTCAGCAGACCTTGACTGAATTTCACCTAGCCTCACGTCGGACAGCTTCAGCAAAATTGGTGCAATCTTCAAAGGGATAGCAAAAGATATTCAGATTACAATTTAGCATACATATACCATTAGGACGACGCATATAAGTATACAAATCACAATCGAAGTTAAACTCAAGATAATTTCCAGTCGACCACACAAGGCGAACTTATCATCAACAAGCTGCTAGTGGTATGGAATGAAATGAAGCTACATCAATAAAACACCACACATCCAAAGTAAACTACTTGCATGAAATGAAAATTATGCTACTTTATACTACTTAGATCCGAAAGGATGAAGAGACCTTGCTAGCTATCCATGACAAAGACGAATTCCACCATCAATGAAAAGATCTATTATCATGAAAGTTTTACACAACAATCTCTACAAAAATTTTCAAAGGGAAAAACTTTCTCCTCTTCTCCACACCATGCTAAGCTATCAAAAAAATCGCTTCTACTCAGAATCGATCTCTAAATCTAATGTATTACAAATGAGGGGACTCCCCTTTATAGAGGCCCTGGGCCCAAAGGACTACTTAGGTTACAATCAGAAAAGAATGCATAAGATTGGGCTTCACCCAGTCCTAACCCTAAAATCATGTAATGGGAGTGGTACATTAAATGAATCAAAGATTCCCATTCACTCCCCAAAATAGTGGCAATTAATGCCCATAATCGCCTTTTAGAAGATCATCGCCTAGTAGTGCATTCCCATTCTCTTTCTCTCTGGCTGCAAACTCAATGAACCTGCCAAGTACAGCCTCAACCTCCTGAACTGAAATGGGTGGAATGCAATCAAGCTGGAACTCTAACACCGTGACTGATGGTTCATGCCTTGCACAAGATTTTCTCCAAGCAATCAAGGAATCCTGCGTGCTTTGAATCAAACTGAAGAAAGTGGAGGTGTTCTCAAAGTCATCCTGTATGAAGGTCTTCACCTTTGAAAAGAAAGGCACCAACCTACCCCTCAAATTATCAGCAGTCACCTCATCTAGATTCAATCGCCTAGCAAATATGGCCTCAAAGGTATTCTGGACTCCATCAATGATATTGGCCATTGCCTTCCGTACCCTAGTTGAATCCGCCTGTGCTGCATCGAAGAAACCACGTCCCGTGATTGCCGAAGAATACCATCTAGAAAAGTCATATATGCCACTCGAATGACCCCTCCATCAATCAAGAACCATAAAGGAACATGTCTCAATGCCTCAAGACGCTGGAATTACTTTGTTCGGATAAAACAAAAGCATCACCCCGTGCTTGATCAACCGGCTTCCATCCGCGCTGTAATACTTTAGAAGCTTGTCAGCAAGAGCAAGTTCTCCATAAACTTTTTTTTTGTCTCAAGCATTTTAACTCTCAGAATCCCATTTTGTCCCTCCCCGTACATCTCCCCTAACTCCAACAAGCCAATCATCACCCCTCTAGGTATTTCCCGCTTAGAAGTTCCATCACCGGAATCTCCTCCTCGCCTAATGCAGGACGAGACAACCGCCACACATATCCTGTATTAAACCTTTTATGCCTTTTCAACTTCGTACTTTCCTTCCTTTTTAAATAATCGGCCCTTGAGGGCGCAGGTAGATTTATCACATTCCTCTACAATTGCGGTAATTGGACGCCCTATCCCAAAGTTAGACCACGTATTTTCTGCATCGCTTCTATCTCGTCATTAATCAATTTCAGGAAGTAATCGCCATGTGAAGGGTGCGAGAGCCATCCTCATCAATTGATATCTTGGAAAACTTTCGTGCTCTCTTCTTTTGTGGAGGCGCGCTGATCCTGTTCAAAAACTCTTCCATCTCAACTGCTGGATCAATCTCCTCGCTGGGGCTTCTTCTCATCCTATCTCTAAGCCAATCAGGTACTGTATACTGTATATCAAATGGCTGTTGTTCTTGTGCCTCTACTTCTCGAACTTGTTCAACCTCTATATCATTCTGGTGAGGCTCATCGTCCTCAAGTGGCTGAGTATCTCCTGAAACTATATCATCATCCTCCAAAGCCGTCTCTAATTCTTGCTGAAACTGAGGGTCAGTAGTAGTTCCCTCATCATCTTGCTGATCATCTCTAGCAGGTGCGTTGACACTCTGGCCAACTGACTCTCTCCGTGGTGGCTGATTATTTTCCTGTACCGCTTGCACCTGATTCAATGCATTTCTTTGATCAGCAAATAAAGAAACCTCCTGTATACTTGGAGAACGTGTCTCCAATGGCGTGGGTGATTCAACTACAACTCTTGGAGGCTCCAGCTGAATATTCTCCTGCCGAACTGGCTCTTTCCTTCTAGACTCCGGACCTCGTGTGATTTGTTTCTTCCTGCTGGTGGTGGGCGTCCTGTGATCTCCCATCAAGTTGTAAGTCAAAGCAATCGACCTACTCTTCAACCTGCTCACAAGCCTATCAACCCATGCTCTAGTAAATGTCAAGACTGGAATAGAAAGTGTGTCCAAGTCAGCAACCTCTGGTTCTGACCAATCCGGGAGTGGAAGGGGAGTATCTCTAACTGCGTCATAATCTGGATGGACAACGTCCATGTCCTCATTTACCTGGTCCGGTACCGGAATGACTTCACACTCCCTGATCATGTTTATAGGCAACCTAGAGAACATTCTTTTCCTGACTTCAGCCTCGTCCGATGCATCAGCCCAATAATCCTCAACATTTGCCTTATGCTTAAATTCCTCTTACAGTACCCATTTGATGTTGTTATGCGGATCATAGTGCTGTCGGTTGGTGTGATATGAAAAGTGATAAAACTGAAGCTCACTTTCAGCTTCTCTAGCTGCCTATAATGGACACTCTTCATCCGAATTGCCCATGACAATTGGGAAGTCAACACCTCCCTTCTTTTTCTTCTGAATTTTATCGTAGGCAACCAATTGCCTAGATATCTCTAACATTAATATTCTATTGGTTGGGTATTTAGGCAGTCTATATGGATATGATGAAAATCCTTGCAGCCTTATATAAGAAAACTTTGGAAATTGTATAAACCAGCACCCATACCTCTCAATCAATTCTTGGGCTTCTCTCGAGATCCTGTGATGCATTCGCTCCTGAAGCAATCTCGTGATGTGCATGGTGAAGGCGTCATTGACACGCTTGTAATAGGTAGTGCTTGTCAAATGCAACTACGGACAAGCCTCATGAATTTTGAACTGGTGAGAGCCACAACCAACAGGCTCCTTGTATGAAATTCCTCTATACTTCGTCATACGGGCCAGCATGTAAATGATGTAAGAGCTCATATAGAATGTCTTCGTTCTTCTTAAGCTCAGGAGCTGCTCGTGCAAATTGTCACTGATCATTGTAGCCCAGTTGACGTAATCCTTTCCTTCCAGCACGAGGTTGATGTAATAGAACATCCATGGCTCGAAAATAAACGATTGCAGGCAACCTCCAACTCTACTCAGCATCATAATAAGATCACAATACTCCTACTTCAAGTCATCTGCTATGATTTGTCTTGGCAGCTTCGTACGAGAAGGTCTGGGGTTGCTCATCCAGTGAGTATTGATTGTTTTCGTACATCTCTCGAATGCAGAAGCGTACATTCGCTCAGCTCACTCCCTTGATTTGTAAATCATGTTTTCTATGTACTGGGATTCCAAAAGCTTCACCAATGGCAGCAGGAGTGAGGTTGGCGAGCACTTGTCCATCTGGTGACATGATTGACCTGTGATCCTTCTCGTAATAGTTGGCGCACTCCATCATCAGCTTCGAACACTAAATGGCTAGTGGGAAACCAGCAGGCGCATATAATCCACTTCGAATGATGTTGTGTGAAGTGTTCGAAGGTTGATGACCACCAAATCCCAGCATTCTTTTCCTGAAAGTCTCCAAGTTGACAGAGCCCAAATTTGTATCAGTCAGCTTGCCCAACTTCGAAGTGAACTTTGACTCTGGCATAAATGTCTTGCTCAGTTTCTTTATAACAGCTTACCTGGATGCACCGTTGTTGTCTTTGCCAGTTGTCCTTGCCTCAGCCATCTGCAAAACAATAAACATCCATGAGTAAATTAATTTAGAAAATAAATAAAATATTGTGCAGGGGCTGCCAGTCGACTTCAAGAACTTGAGAAGCTGCAATATCATTTCTCATTTGCAAACCTCAACTTCTCCTTCAACAGATTTCGAACTTCAATCACTTAGAAACAAACTTCTAAGCAAGCTTCAGCAACTTCACTACTTGTAAATTCGTACTTTTTCAATCAGCAAATCAGCAAGTGCGCACTTCCTCAATAACACTTAGCTTCAGCAATGTGATCACTTCAAGCTTCAGCAATATTCCTCTTCAAATCGAAATTTCTTCAATCAACCTTCAGCTTCAAATCGAATCTCAGCAATTCCAGCAACTTACTTCAAGTCGTCCTTCTCAGCTTCAACAATATGATCTTCTCAAGCTCCAGCTTCAACAATGAATTCCTCTTCAAAAATTCGAACTTCTTCAACAGATTTCAAACTCAACACTGGACTCAGAGCACATCGAGTTTCCTCAGCTGTGAAAAAGAAGTGAATAACCTTCAGCACTTATAGGAAAATCGAATTCTAGAAGAGGGCTAAGTTTAGACAGTGAATTAAATTTCCACTACTTCATTTGAATTTCCCTCCTCTGGCATTTTTGACACTTGTCTTTTGACGTCAAGAATCTCAATCTTCTAGAAGTTCAACTTTGACTGGCATGTCTTAATTCGCTTTCAAAAATGTTTAATTTAAATTAATCTTTTAATTCACCAGTCGGAGCTCTGTCATTTGAATTCAAATTTTATTTCTCTTCGGCTCTTGGAAAATTCATCTGTGAAGGACTTGATCAAAATCATCTAGGCAATTCATTTCGAATTCATCGCTCGAAGCATTTTCCTTTCAAAAACCATTTTATTCAAATTTGCCTTAGAAAATTTTAAAATTTTCCTTAGGAAATTTCACAATTCAAGCACCAATTAAGTTCTTTATGCTGAAGGCCTTGGCGAAGTGCAGAAGACATGGAAATCCACTTCTCATCGAAGATCATCAATACCCAGAAGAAAATTTTCTCGAAAACGCGATGAATCCATGGGTATACAATGAACAGGTTCATTTAAATTTTTAAAATTTTGAACCTTAGAAAATTATTTCCATGTGAAATTTAACCCGTTCTTCTCATCTGTGAATATCTTGTGTTGCTTTGACTCGAAAATTTTTAAATTCATCCTGCAATGCCAATATCTTCTGACTTCACCTCTGGAAAATTTATTCGCACTTCAAGAAGAGTTTCACCACCTCAGAGGTCTAGGCGTATTTTCTAAGGAAGAAAATACTTTGCCTTATAGAAATTTTAAATCACCTTGCATTTTGAAAATTTCGCCTTGGGAAAAAATTTTATTCAACTCAACCAACTTTGCCTGTGGTGAGGAAAAACCATCAACTTCACTTAGAAAATTTTTCCTAAAAGCACATCATGGGGAATTTTAATTGCAACGCCTGGCACATTCTTTATTTTACTCACCACCTTGCATTTTGTGTTTTTTTATCCCCCATAGGCTTAAGAATTCCAACGCCCAACATATTATTTATCACCTCACACACCCTAGGCGCACATCACACTTCATGAGGAATATTCAACACACCTAGCATATTTCACTTCAAGCTCAACACCTTGGGCGCATATCACATGTAGAGAGAAACTTCACATCCACGCCTAGCATTATTCATTCTACCACCTTGTCATTTTCAACGCCTAATAACACTTACCACCTTGGGCGCATTTGAGACTTGAAGAAGAATAATAACCACGCCTAGGAATATTTCACTTCACCTTTTACCTTGTTTACCACCTTACACTCACCTTTACTCACTTCAACTTGGGCACATATTAGCATGGGTGAAGGATGACCCTTGGGCTTCCTTATTTCGTCTTCACATGGCCCCATTTGGGCGCATTTGAGCCTAGGAGGATGAAAGTTGTTGACTTGTTGACTAGCTATCCTTGGGCGCATTTTGGCATATGTGCTGGATGAAACTTTCAACGCCTAGCATGTGACCTTTCAACTTCCTTTCTTTTGTCCTTACATGCCCTCTTTTGGGCGCATTTTGCATAGGCTGCAGGACGAACTTTGTTGACTCCTTTGACCTTCTTTCATTTTGGGCGCATTTGAGCATATGTGCAGGATGGGCGCATTTAGGGGGTGGTGGAGGATATCCATGCCTTAGAAATTTTTTTGCCATCAACTCTCAAGGTGGGCGCATTTTGATGGGTGAGGAGGATGAAACATGTTGACTTCTTTGACCTTCTTGCTGCATGGGTGCATTTTGCCATAGGAGGTGGACGAGTTTGTACTTAAAGAAATTTTTCAAGCATGAGTCCTTGCTTCTTCATCAAGCAGGGCGCATTTGGCCATGGGTGAAGGATAAAGTTCCAGACTTAGCCATTTTTCCTCGTCCCTGCCCGCTTCTTCATGCCTTACTATAAATAGTAAGTCCTTTAATTTTCATATCTCAGAGGCTCAGAATAATTTGAAATTTTGAACACTAGATCTTCACGACTTCATCAACCTATTGACACTGCTATTTTGAGTTGGCCTGCTATTTTTAGCCCATTTCTAGAGGTGATTTACTATAAATAGTAACTGCTCGTTTCTGATACCTCCACAACTCCGTTTGATTTGAAATTTGAATGACGCGCTCGTCACCACGTGACCTGCCTGTTGGCATCAGCGCCTGTTGCTGACTTTCTATTTTTAGCCTGTTTCTAAAATGACTTACTATAAATAGTAAGTGCTCCATTTGCCTTCAAATTTTATCAGCAGATAGCTTGAGAGATGCTGATCGCGGTGGTATACACTAGTTTTTGAAAATTCTGACTTTTTACTCCTCTTTTTGGGCCCCGAAGCTAGAAACCCTAATTTGTTCTGCATGCATATCAAATGATCTTCATTTGTCCTGGTTTCTGTTGCATTGCGATCAGCTCGTGATTTTGAAGTGCTGGGAGGCAGCTGTCGGGACGCACTTGCTAAAAATAGTAAGTTGCTAAATGCGTGACCATCTCCGTTTGCATGTCACATCATCGCGAAGCTCTCGAAAAACCCATAAGGAATATGCAGACATGCAAAGAAAACCCTGACATGCAAACCCTAAAAATAGCCTCTGAAGGCTGAACTCTGAAAGTTGTCATCTCATTTTGCATGTTACACCATCGCGAAGGTCTCTGAAAACCCAGAAGGAATCTTCAGACATGCATTGAAAAACTCTGCATCCAAGTCCTAAAATCTGCTCTGGAAGCTGAACTGCTAAAAATAGTAAGTTGTTCGTTTCAGCTCAAATTTTGCCAATGAGCAGCCTGATGTGTTCTGAATGCAATGTGACTGTTAAAACTTCGAAGGTGTCGAGAAAATGTTCCAAATTTCACACTTACTAAAAATAGTAAGTAGCCGGAATCTGATGAAAATTTGTTGAGAGCTTGCTGGAAGCATACTGACAATAGTGTTAATCCTTATTTTCAATTTATTCACTTCGTTTGATCTTGGACTGACCAGGAAAGCACAAACCCTAATTTTCCAGACTTGGCCAAATTCACGTTTAAGCTCAATGGCGGAGACATCCCTTGAAAGGCAGACATCAAAAAAGAGACAGAGAGAGAGAGAGAGAGAGAGAGAGAAACCAAAGCCAAAAGACCAGAATGGAGCAAAAATTAGGGGTCCCAATCTTGAATGCGGCGATGTGTGAAAAGGTCACAACAGGTCCTTTCTTTAATAGAAGGTTTCATCATTTGAGTATTCAAGTTTTAGATTTATTCTAGCAATCTAAGTTTCAATCAGTTTTGCACCTAGTTATAGCTAGCTTTTGAAGGTAATCTTTGTAACCATTTTATATAAAGTTAATATAAAGGGAGAGGAATCCACTTCCCTCATTTATGGATCAAAAAAATATAAAACTTGTCTTAGCAATAATCGTTAAAAAAACATTGTAACCAACTTGATTATTAATAAGGAAACTTACCTATACCATGGCTAATAATAGCCAATTCTCAAGGCATCCTAAGCATTGTTCTTTCTCTCGTTCCAATTTGCACAAATAAATATAATGTAAATCTATTGCAGTAGTGCAATGACCAATCCTGGGCCAAATAGAAGCAAGGCCTACAGATAATCTACCAGCAATAACAAAAGCAGCAGAAATCAAAGGATTCATGGTAATTTCCTCCTAGGTTGATAAATGGTGGATAATACGATAGTTTTTACCTGTTGATTAACTGTTCATGTTCAACGAGAGAACAATTTCTTTGGAACAACTAAACTCCAACAAAATGGTATTAAAAATTATGATATTGCTAAATAGGTAAATTCTCTATCCTGAACTTATATTCATTTTTTAGATGAAACAGAGGCAAATTATTTTTTCACTTAGAAAATGAAATATCCTGCACTTAATCTCTAACTAATATTCTATATCCTGTTTCAGGTCATTTCCATGAGGCACAAGATCAATCATGCATGGCATAGATTTGACCCAAAATTTAGCCATTTATCACTAGTCATTGGGACTTGACTTGGAACTATAACTACCCATCTTTGCAGACCATCACACAGATCAGTTTTTTTTGGTTTGATGATTATCAAACACCTATCCTGAGCCATTATGGCATAAAGTGACAATTGATCTTGAATCCTAGAACATCTCCCAATAATTCAATCTCCTAGGTTTTCCTTAGTGTGCTTTCTATCCAAACTGTCTTCTTTGTGTGTCAAAGTTGGTCAAAGGTTGCCATATTACCCCCACTGCGCCCCCCCTCCCCCCCCAAAAAAAAGAAAAAAAATTGTGGTTGTTATTTGATCTTTCTACTATTTTTGGCCTTCATTTCTAGCCAATCAAAACTCCAGCAACGGTTTCACTTGTACCCTGAGGGTTTCAAAACTACTTATCTACTGAAACTCGCAGGTTTACTTCATTTTTCAAAATTGGAAATCTGAGAGTCATCATCACAAATTTTGTAGATTTCTTGGCCCCAGCATTTTTTTCCCTCCTTTGAGTGCAGTTTTGTTATTTTGGCATCCCCCTTCTTTATATAATGACATTTTTGCAACCAAATTAGGACAGGATTATTCCTTGCACTCATTCGTTCATTTCTCAGACCAGAGCCAAAGGAGGCAGCCTGTGCTCTGCACCTCTACCATTGCAGCCAATTCCCTGCAACTGTGTCATTCAACAAATCCCTTCAGCCCATTTTCTGTAAATTCATCCCATTCTAGTCTTCTGTCACAGCCTGTTCTTGTGACTGTCTACTCTTATCAATATTACAACAACATTTTGTCATCTTGCCATTATTTTACCCAACTGCCCCCTGTTCTGGGCATCAATAATATTGACTGTTCACATCGGCATACACTAACAGTGTTTTCTACTGAGCACTACATCAACATTGGCATTGATCTTTTCTCAACTTGCTCCTGGTCTGTATCACTTTTCCAAAAGATTGGTATTGTATTTATGTTTCTTTGATTATAAGCTTTGAATTTGTTAGCTCATAGATTAATCCTTTAACATAGAATTTTGTTAGTAATTAGTTAGCTTATTAGATTGTTAGATAAATTCATATTTGCACTAGTTTATGTATTCGATTTGTTTCATTTTGTTTGTGTTTTCCTATCCAAGTCAACTCAAAGCAACAAACCAGCACTTTTATAGCATACACATACACACATTCAAACTATTGCAAACTGGTACATTTTAAATGTTT